>JANBOH010000013.1:0-100715 GCA_027478445.1 Coemansia asiatica | reverse complement strand
CTCTTGCAGAGAGGATGGTGTGGATGATGTTGATGTTGTTGCTGATGCTGCTGCTGCTTCTGGATTTAGTGAATATTGTTCTGTTCGCTCTCGGAGCTGTTGCAATTGGATTGTCTGCTCTGCCTGGTATTGTCGACGTGCCTTTCCACTGCGGCGTGTGAACAAAACTAGAGCTGCACGGCGTGCTCGACGCTCTATCCCTAGTCCATCAGGACATTTTTCAATGCAATAGCATTGTAGCCTGTTGACAAGAGTAGTCGACCACACCGTTGATGTGGCCAGCAAAAACAGCGGCAAATACCACTGAAGAATTCCCGCCAGATATGCCCAGCGAATATGGAATCCAGCGGCAACTAGCACCAGAGCAACGCCTGTCAAGTTGACTATCCATGCGCCCGTGCTCCATGTACGCCATCCAGAAAGGCTAACACGCATAAACGGAAGCTCGACAAGTATGCAGTAGCAGAGCAAGCCTACAAAATAAAATACCATCGTCACCCAGCTAAACGTATGTGCATAGTTGCCCAGGGTAAAAACCACATATGAATATAGCAGCCCATTGGTCACGTCATCAAAGTGATCGACGACACTTTTAAAGTCTCGCTCGAGATCGAAGAATGCAGCTACGAGGCGATATGAAAATGGCCCGACTACTACTAGCATCAGCGTAAATAGTACATAGCGAACTAGATGGAATGATACGAGAGTAGCTGCGCCGTTATAGGCGTCTTGATGCAAATAGCAGCCATCAACAAAGCTATGATATATCGGAACCGTTTCGTTTGCACCCATCCAGCTTTTAAACTATAATATATAAAAAAGAATGAGAAAAAAAAAATAAAAAAGATAAATGAGAAAAAAGATACAAAAAAAGGTAGATGAGATATGAGATGATGAGAAAATGTTTACGTAAAACAAAAAAAAAAAAAAAAACTAAAACTCTTGGCATGCTGCACTCATTGTCTAAATTTCCATATAAAATACTGAGAATAAAAGGCGGGGTTCGATTCGATAATGATTTGTAAATGACAAAATCAACATGCTATTTTGTGGGAAGACATGATATTTTAGAGTCGCTTAAACCATGTTTCTATAAGTTCTTTTTATGATTCTTTAAATATTATTGCTATCGGTAAATGCAAACAGTCTTGGGGCTATTGCACTAGGCATGCTAATCAAGATAGGCATTTATCAATAAAGATTTTGCTGTCGTTGTCAATAGCAATATTTTATTATTTTTGACTAACAGATCTTTATTTTACTAGAAAATAAAAAACGAGATATTTGCTGAGGAGAATGAGCGCACTAGCGCTGTACAGTTGATCTTTTTTCATATATCGTTTTTAGCGATCTAGAATATAAAGGCGATTTAATTAAAGTAAGTAAAATTTGATCACCGCAAAAACAAGACGTAAGCACCACTTTTTGCTTCCATTTTTTTAGCTGTTAAAAAAAGTAATTTCACTTATATTTTCTTCTATTCTTCAATTTGCCGAATTAAAACAAATATTTATTGTGTAGTCGCTTTAATCACTTTAAAATTGAATCTTTATTTTAAAATGATCGTTAGAGTTAGAGCGCCCGATGGAATGTTCCGCGTGGAAGTCGGGCTTACAGATACGCTAGCAACGCTTTTGCAAAAGCTTGCACCCTTGATGAAGGCACCGACAGCAGACTCTATCAAGCTAACGCGCGACGTTGGTGGAAGCCATCTGATGGCAGAGTTTGAAAGCAGCGTTGCCTCTCTTGGTTTGAAGCATGGCGATATGCTATTTGCCTCAGTTGCCGCGTCTGCGCGCCCTAGCGTAGAGCCTGAATTCAGCAGGGCTTCTGAAAGCAGCAAGAGCCAAGCTCCTCTGTTTGTAAAGCAAGAGGCTGTAGACAATCAGCTCGAAAAGGACGATGGGCTTATTAGACGCAAGCGGGATGCAGGTATGTGCAAGCATGGTGCAAATGCCATGTGCGAGTATTGCCTTCCTATAGAGCCATATGACTCTGAGTATTTGGCGAAGAAAGAGATTAAACACATGTCTTTCTATGCGTATCTGCGCAAAATACTATCGCAGAGCAAGATTGGTGGTGATATCAGTGGAGGGCTACCGCCTAATGTAGTGCCACCACTGGAAGACCCTGACTATCGTGTAAAGTCAAGTTGCACTAGCGGGCATCTGCCATGGCCAGGAGGCATTTGCTCAAAGTGTCAGCCTTCAGCGATCACTTTGCAGAGACAGCCTTTCCGCATGGTCGACAATGTCGAGTTTTCATCGCCGGCTCTAATAGAAAGGCTGCTTTCTTTCTGGAACACGACTCGTTGTCAGAGATTTGGCTTTCTCTATGGCCACTACCAAGGCTCGCCAAATGTGCCATTGGGAATCAAGGCAGTTGTCGAGGCAATTTACGAGCCAAAGCAGGGGTGGGAAGAGGACGGGATCAAGCTTGATATTGAATCGCCTGAGTTTGAAAGAGAGATGACACGTGTCAATGCTGTTGCAGAGGCATGCGGATTAAAGACAGTGGGCATGATCTTCACCGATTTGGAGCCGACCGATGTGCCCCAGAAAGTGGTCTATCGGCGACATGCAAACTCTTATTTTGTGACATCGCTTGAGACCCGTCTAGGCGCCTATATGCAGCTGAAGCATCCCAACGCTTGTCGGTGGGCAAGGAATGGGCAATTTGGAAGCAAGTTTGTCACTTGCTGCTTGAGTGGCAATAAAGACGGTGATATCGATGTCTCTGCATGGCAGTTCTCAAACTCGGCAATGGCCATGCAAGCAGCAGATCTGATTGTGCCTAGCAGTGTTCCGTCAAAGATGTGTGTTCAAGAGCCGACAAAAACCAGATATGTGCCTGATGTGTTCTATAGACACACGAATGAATACAATCTGCCAGTGACAACTAATGCCAAGCCCGCATTCCCAGTTGAATATCTGCTGGTGAATCTAACACACGGCTTCCCCACAGAGCCCAACCCGTTATTCAAAAGCAAGAGCCCATTCTGCATTGAAAACCGGGATCATCTGCAACAGGTCCAGTCGCTGGGTGCCTTTAAAAGACACATTAGAGGGGTTGAAGGGTCTGCTGAAAAGTTGGCGCTTGTGCTTTCAGACTTTCATCTCTTGGTATATCTTGCTAGCCTTGATATACTCGGCCCTGAAGAGATCAAGCTAATCGGGAAAACAGCTTCTGCAGATTCAGCTGAGTCAGCAACGGTGTTTGCTGGCCAAGTGATGGATTCTAGCGGATGGCAGACTCTTCTGATTATGCTTCAAGAGGCATCTGATTCGGATCTAAACCATAGCAGCTACAGCAACGGCAACGACATAGCTGGATCAAATGCTGGTAGCACTGGCATCTCGCAGAACGAGCCAGCAGGTTCTTCATCGGTATCGAGTGGACCCTGGAATTGTCGCCACTGCACATACCTTAACGAGCCCTCCAAAGTCGAATGCGATATGTGCAGCCTTCCAAAAGACATGTAGTTTTTGGACAACTAGGCTTTTCTATTGTACGAGACCTTTATTTTTTTATTTGAAAATCTTGAAATAATAGTTGGAAATAGAGTTCTTAACAAAATCCACAATTAATTGTTTTTGCAAGAATATCCATCCCCATAGTAGCTGTACATATGATCAACTTTTTTATGCTACAATGCAGGATGATACTGTTGGCATTTCTTTTTTTTTTTTTACCTGTTGTTGTTGTTGTTTATTTCTTCCATGGTATAATTTATATCCCCATTAAGATAAAAAAGATTATTAAGAATATGGCGGCAAAGCAGTACAAGGCAATAGGCGAGGAGGCGTGGAAGAACAACGTCGAAAAGGTCAATGCGGAGCTGTTTATCTTTACATATGGATCTCTAGTAGTGCAGCTAGTAAAAGATTTTGAGGACTATGGTGCGGTGAACAAGCAGCTTGATAAAATGGGCTACAACATCGGCGTGCGTCTAATCGACGACATACTGGCACGCACAGGTATCGATAAATGCGCGGATTTCCACACAACAGCCGAGGTTGTTGCCAAAGTGGGCTTTCGGGTTTTTCTAAACATTGCGCCAGCAATTGCCAACTGGTCAGCGGATGCAAAGGAGTTTTCGCTTATCCTTGAGGACAATCCATTGAACGACTTTTGCGAGCTGCCGCCCAAGGCTGTGCAGGAGGGTCTTTGGTACAGCAATGTCTTGTGTGGTGTGATTAGAGGAGCGCTGGAGATGATGCAGATGCAGACAGAGGTATGGTTTGTGCACGACGTGCTTAGAGGCGACGATGTCTCTGAAATAAGGGTCAAGCTGGTCAAGATTCTGGATGAGGAGGTTCCAGTAGGCGATGAATAAAATATAGTCAGTAATAAGGAGTTTAATTTTTTTTTCCCTATATTATCTATAAATCCATTAAAGCTTTATATCATGATATGATTTGTACTTTTACTTATTCACTGTTTCATTTCAAGCTCAGAAGGAATTTGCGCAATGCCGTCTTTGCTGAAGATCTTTTCAGGGCGAACGCGCAAGTGGTAGTTCCAGATCGATGGCATGCGGTTTTTGATCAGCTCTTCATGCGACATCTGAGCGCGCTCCTTACAAAAGTCGGTTCCACATGTATGCTTGTGTTTTTCTGCGCATGAGGGACACTGGATAAAAAGCAGGTTGCAGCTCCTATTAGCGCAGTTGGTAAAAGTGTCGCAGGGACCGCCGCATTGATCACATCTAGATATAATCTCCGATGTGACTTCCTCGCCAAGTCGCTTGTCAAAGGTAAAGTTCTTGCCACGGAACAACGAGCTTTTAGCTTTTTCTGGATGCCTTCTAATATGGTTTCCATAAGCAATAACGCCGCCCTGCAGAGTCTTTACATTTTCATAGCCCTCTGATTTGAGAATAGCTCCGGCTACAGAGCATCGGATGCCTCCTGTGCAGTACATAAAAATCGGCTCTTTCTTGTCTCTGTCCTTGCACATTTCCCGCACTACATTCATTTCTTCGCGGAATGTGTCTACATCGGGACATACAGCGCCGGAAAACTTGCCTATGCGGAACTCATACGAGTTGCGCATGTCTATAAGCAATGGCTGCTTGTCTTCTGACGAATGCTGCAGCTCAGTTTCCCATTGTTCTGGACCCAGATATTCGGGCTCGTGGTTGAGATCCTGCAGGGTAAACTCTGATCCTGTAGCAACCAGAGGCCGTACGCGGACATGCAGCGCCTTGAAAGCCTGTCTATGCTCGATGGCCCAGTTAAATCGCGGAATGCGACCAGCGTAGACTGGATGGGCTTCGAGCCACTGACGCAGTTTTTGTGTGTTTTCTACAGGAATGCTCAGCTGGGCATTGATCCCTTGTTCGCAGATATAGATCCTGCCCACAATCTGTAGATCGCGCGACCATTCGGTCTGCAATTGCTCGCGCAGCCGCGTAGTTTTCTCTGTTGGGATATCGAAGAAACTGTAAAAGGATATTGTGTAAAAGTTGTCCTCTGGTGGTGGCGGATATGGCTGATCGAGGTCAAGTGGCTGTGGCTGCAACGGGCCGGACTGGGGATGCAGGTACGGTGACGGGGTTTTTGCTAGCGATAGTGACGGTGACAGCGACGAGTGTATGCGTCTAGTGAATACCTGCAGCTGTTGACATGGCTGGATGCATAGACCCAATGTTGCTGACTGCGGGATCGCTGCTAGAGAAGTCTTCGCCGTCCGGTGCAGCAGCAACAGAGAGCGCGAGACGCTGTGAGAACTGCCGACGACAGCACATCTGCCAACAGCTTTAGATATGCAACGCATAAACATCTCTGACCAGCAAAGTAAGTATACAAAAGAATATAAAATAGAATAGAATAAAGAAATAAGGAGGCGCGAAGATAAAAAAAATAAAGTGTATCGGAAGCAGCACCGATTTCTTGTGACTGAGAAAAAGTAGTGAAGAAAGGTGGCCTGATCACAATTTTTCCCCACCAGAAAAAAATTAATCAAGCATCCGCGATTAAATTTGATATCCTTGAAACGACGATTAGAGATTAGAGCTACAAAGAAAAAATTTTATATCCTCGAAACGACGACTAGAGCTACAAAGAAAAAACTCCAAAAAAGCTTTATATTTTTGAAAAGACGATTAAAGCTACAAAGAAAAAAACTAAAAAAAATTGATTTTCTCGAAACTACGATTAAAGCCACAAAGAAACAACTCTAAAAAAAATTGATTTTCTTGAGATGACGATTAGAGCTACAAAGAAAAAAAACTCTAAAACAGCTTTATATTTTTGAAAAGACGATTAAAGCTACAAAGAAAAAAACTAAAAAAATTGATTTTCTCGAAACGACGATTAAAGCCACAAAGAAAAAACTCTAAAAAAATTGATTTTCTTGAGATGATGATTAGAGCTACAAAGAAAAAAAACTCTAAAACAGCTTTATATTTTTGAAAAGACGATTAAAGCTACAAAGAAAAAAATTTAAAAAAAAATTTTCATGCTGGATAATTCCAACTTTCGAATCTTATAAATACCAAAAGCGATATTTGCAGCTTTTTGTTTTCTTTTTTCTATTTTACATCTTTATTTAATTCACACCTTTCACATTCTTTCTTTTTTTCCAAATTCAATTTATTAACAAATGCATTCACGGATTGCCAGTCGTATGGGTAAACAGCTGGTGGCAGGCTCGAAACGCAGTCTTGGCCTGCGCTTTGAGTCTACAGTCAAGGTTGGAGAAAAAGTCTCTGCGCTAGCTTCGCGTCCAGCAGCCGAAGCGCCAAAGAAGAAGCGAGCTATCGGAGGATTCCGTGGAGGGTAAGTATCAATTGAATTGAGCTCTGCTTCATAACGATAAACGAGAAAAGAATGAGTGTTTTTTATTTGTTATGAAAAAGGCCACAAGATATATACTTTAATTCTATGTACTAAATTGTATTTTTTTTGCTTTGTTACTTCTTTAATTTAGGGTGGTCGGGTTTTTGCTGGGCGTGACCACTGCTGGCGCGTTTGGGTTTGTGTATCTGATCGAGGAGTACCAGAAAGCCACCAGCCTTGTGCTGAGCTCTGTGGATGAGCTGGAAAAGTCGTCTTTGAAGGTCAAGGAGTATGTGAAGAAGATTGAGAGCGTCGAGGCCCAGCTGCAGAAGATCCAAGAGAACGGCGCAACCACGCAGCAGCTAGCGCAGTTGAAGGCCGACTGGCGCAAGCAGAACGACGTGCTGACCCGCGATCATCTGGAACTCAAGGCTCTTGTCTTGGAAATTGAGCAGGAGGTCGATGTGGCACTTGGAAGACCCATTTCGAAGAAGTAGAAAACAATATTTATATTTATATAACGATTCATGTGAAAATAGATGAAATGCGGAACTTTAAAAAGAAAAATACAACTTGATCAGATATTAGGAAGCCTTTTAGTGAAAAAGTAAAAGGAAAATATATAGTGTTTACATGGGCTTTTAAAGGATAAATCCGCCTTGAGTGTCGTGCTCATCGTCTGGCTCAGCGGACTGTTTAAAGGTGATGCCCTCGGGCTTGCGGCGATCGAATGCCTCGTCGACCTGCGCACGAACTTGCAGGGCTTTGAGCAGCCGCCGCCAATTGCGCATGCAGCGGGCCTCACTGGCCTCGCGAGCCTTCTCCTGCTGGAACTGCTCGTCGTTTTGCAGAGCATCGTTAAGCAGCTCTAGAGACTCCTTGGGCACGACGATACCCTGTAGCGTTGGAGTGGCCACGCCGCGCCTGAAGCTAAAGCCAACTACAGCGTCAGCAGCATCGATCCCGAGAACACTGCAGATCCTCTTCGCATGAGCGCTGGTGACATGCGCTGAGCCTGGCGGAAGCATTGATCTGACAAACAGATCCACGCGGCCATACTCGTTTCTAGGCACCTTTCCTTCGACCACTGGAGGCACCACCGTTTTGGCAGTCTGCCATTCGCCAAAAAGATGCGTCTCACCTATGGTCTTGGCTGGAGCCTCGCCCTGGATGACTGTGCGACCGCGCCGTTGCCAGGAAAGCAGAGAATGCAGGGTTCGCACGTTTTCGCGAAGAAACACGGGCTCACCACGGATCCTGCCGACGATGGGGTCGCGTGGCCGAATGACCTGGTTCTGGCGCAGATGGCGCTCCAAAACATAGTGCGGATTGCGCGCAAAGTCTGCGATGCGACGAGGCATAGCTGTGGCCAGCACCTGCTGCTGCAGCTCAAGCGACTCTCTTTTGTCGCACTGGTCACCGCCCCACCGAGAAAGCAGTCGCATCCACCAGGTGCATATGCACCGCTCAGTCCTGGGGCTCACAGACTCCAGCCTCTGATGCAGAGTTGTATGTGCAAAGTCGCTTGAATATCTTCTAGTGACGTCGAACGTCCTGCCATGATCGTCTGCTGCGATTATATAAGTATGCGTGGTCTTCAAAGGGTTTTCAAGACTAACCCACTTGCTACCAACTGGGTCAAACACCTCGACCCAAAACGATGGCGCGCATGAAAGCTGTGTCCTACCGCGTCGTTTGCGGCTAGAGCTGACACTGTTACTAACCGTGTTGGAAATCAGGATATCGACATTGCGCAGTGCTGCATCGATCTCAGAGGCCTCGCTAATGGTCATACGGAGCGGCGGCGGAGTCACGCCCATACAGAGTCTGATCTCGAACGACATTGCTCGCAGCATACTAGCTAGCAGCATAGACCGATGCCACGGCTTGTCGGAGACTTTGCTCTTTAAAAACTGGAAAAAGTCCTCTTCAATTGATAGGTGGCCAGGATCGCGGCTAACCAGGGCTCTGCTTCTGGGATTCCTAGACTTGATATTGCGAAAAACACAAAGCAGATCGTGCAAATCGGATGCAGCCCATTCGCAGCGAATTTGCTGTTTTCCAGGAACCATATGAGTCCACATGATGTCAACCAGTTCTCTGGGAACCAAAGACAGGGCTAGAGCCTGTGATTCCTGCTGCATGCATATCCGATTGAGTATCCGGATACACAGCGCGTGGCACATCAGCTCAGCCATATGGTGGTGTCTACGAACAGCTCTGGCGCGTGCACTGACCATGGCACGAGACCGATTAGCTGTGCTTGTGTTGTGCGGATCGCTGACATTGGTGGCGTCATCGCCGATGGTCAGCTCGATGGTGCCCAGCTCGGGCATAGAGTCGTCGGAGCCATATCCACGTGATGGCGGAGTCGTTTCCGGCACGTCCTCAAACTGACCATCATCGTCTTCGTCTTCGTCTTCGTCGTCTTCATCAATTTCGTCATCTTTATATAATATATTCAAGTCACTGTTGCTGTTTTTTTGGCTGTTTGTCACATGCTGGCGTTTGCTGGCTGCGCAATCTTCAGCACAGTCATCGCTGGCGAGTCTCTTGCTCCCCAAAGAGCTCATGTTTTTCTGCGCCTTTAATATTTAATAAAAAAAGATACTGCGGTTTTAACCAATATGATTATGATAATTAATGATAAAAAAGACGACAAAAAAGAAAAAGAAAAAGAAAAAGTAAATGGTGAAAAAAGAGGAGGATGTCTGCGTGTGAAAACCCAAATTTTTCTATTATCTTGCAAATGTGCGCTAATCGTAATCAAAATCCCCCTTTTTGTGTAACATGCTTAAATTGCTGCGGATGCAAATGTGAAAGTGTTTATTGATTTGATCTGGATTCCAAGATGCCACTAATCAACCGGAAACAAGTAAAAAAAAGGGCTGCAAACAAGTCAGAGCAAATTTGAATGAGACATTGTTTTTTTTTGTGTGCGAAGTTTGAAAAAAAAAACTCAGGATGGCAAAAAGCGCTTGATTGAAATGTCGATGAACTCATAATATTGCAATTGTTGTTTCCTCTATGCCAATCATCTCATTCTGTGCAGCGCACTTTTTACATGCCATTGCCAGGCATGTTCTATCTTTATTTTATTTTTTTTTTTGTTACAACACAGTTAAGAAAACAAAAACATAATAAAAAATGACAATGAAAGATGGTAGTTGCAAGCCAGCCTTGTTTCTTTTTTTTTTTAATTTATTCCTTTATGTCCATCTTTGTTGCAGGAGTAGTTGAAAAAAAGCGTTTGTGAACCAACAAATTAAAATAGAAACAAAATCTTGACATTCAGAGATGGGAGAGGGACAAAGAAAAATGGAAAGGAGGGAGGCGAAAAAAATATTTGCTAATTTGAAAATTTTAGTGTTTCAGAGAAACTCTTGCTGTTAATGTGGAATTTGCTGTCGTTAACAAAAAAAAACCAGAGCTAAACAGACTCTTATTACTGTTTGTCAGCAAGCTGCAGCAGGACATGAAGCTAAAAGAAACAAAAAAAGGGGGGAAGAGTATGCATGTCAAACGAGTGCCTGTGTGTGTGCGTATGTGTGCATGTGCAGCTTTTCTTATTAATATAAAAAAGCATTTCAGAAATGGATTGACACAATCGCCCCTGAGCATACTGGCTGAATTTCGCACATAGCTCGAAGCGTCGCAAGTACTCGCTGTTAGATCAGCTAGGTCAAGTATAAGTACTCACATGCAGATCTAAGAGTTTCTTGGATCCATCGCATAAAAAAACTATTTTTAAGGGAAATATATGTTAAAGTCAAGCGATGATGGCTGTCTATTTGATCGGGCAAGCAATTTTTTTTACAGCAAATGTAAAAATTCGCTGACATCCCATTGCTTAAGCACAAGAGCAAAATTAAAAATTTTTTTTGGCAAGTTTGTCAATGACATTGGCAAAGATGTTCACTGAGAGAAAGGATATTTTTTTCTTGTACATGGCATAGTCGCTCCGAATTCAAGCCACATTCAACGTGTGTTGTCCGGTGTGTAGTGGCTCAAAATAAACAAAAAAAAAGAAGCAAAGTGTTTTATTGATGTATTGCCCCAAGTATTTCCATAGAGTTTGCCCGTGCTTTGCTTGCTTTGAAGCAAGTAAATAGAGACTGAGATCCTTTACTTTTTCAGTATAGCTCGACAAGAAGCTTAAAAACAAGCAACTTGTCAGGAACAAAAATAAAGCCATGTTGGGCTAGAGGGGGATGGTGGTATACACCCCCTCATTCTCTCTCTTTTTTTTTTTTTTGCTGTAACAAGCTTTTTTTTATTTTATTCAAAATTTCATCATCCAATCATCAGTTCATCCGCAACAACCACAAAAAAAAGGAAAGAAAAAACAGGGTTGGCCCAGATAGAGCCTATCTTTTTTGCATTATTTAAATCCCTTGTTTTTCTCCACTAGATTTTTTTTTTTCTAAATCTATTCCTTATACAGCATATAAAAATATTTTTTCTTGCAGCATTTTATTTAATGACTTTTTGAGAGAGAAAACGTGGATTGACGGTAAAAGCTTTTTTTCATATTTATTTGCACCGAGATCCTTCTCTTTTCTTCTTTTTTCATTATTATTATCATTTCCTTTTTCAACGTTTTCCCCCTTTATTTGTTTCTTATTTGTTTCTTTTTATATTTTTCTGTAAGAGAAAAAAGTTTTGTGTTATTGAACGCATCCTCAAAATACTACTAAAGAGAGAACGAAAAAAGGGGAGGCATACACACCTTGTTAACAGCGGTATCATCATTCCAGACAAAAAAAAGAAAACCAAGGAACTAGTCCGGGAACACCGCCGTTTATAGTATAGCAAACAGCAAAGCGGCTCTTGTAGTTGCTGTTTTCGACGTATAGCAAAGCTATGACCACAGCCTTGGGAAAAAGCCTTGAAGATGAGCCACAGCGCAACAGCTCTATTCACCGCCACTTAAGCCGCAGCAGCCTGAGCAGCAACAATAGCTCGACCACAACTACGACTGCCAACACAAACGGCTCACCGCCCGATCGGCGCCAAATAGACTCGTTAATGCAGTCCTCTGAGCCAGATCACGATCCGGCATCTTGTCTCTCGTGTACCCGTCGCAATGTTATTTCTGTTTTCCCACGCTTCCGCAAAGTGTCGACCCGTCTGCTCACTACCCTCTACCGCGGCTCCCAGCAAAAGATAGCCGGCTCCTGTTCAGCTGAGGGCGCGCGCCAGAAGAAGCTCTGCGAAGCTTCCAGCAACAGTACCATCGCCGCTGCTGCTTCTGCATCAGCATCAGCATCTGCTGTATCTGCAACTTCTGTCAGCAACACGCTCACTCGTGACCCGCCTTCTTCCAGAGTTTTCCCTGCGAGCCCAACAAGGGCTGCACTCTGTCTGGGTCAATTGGATCCTGGATGTGCCCGCCGCGCTGGTGACAAGCCCGCTGACCACACTGCCGTTATTCCTCTGCCGACTATCCCTGATCAGATGGCCAAGGGCAGCGCGTTGCTCAAAACAACTTCTCGCAGCGCACATATTCGCAACTTTCGCCTTGACATAGCGCAGCAGCGCATCACATGGGATTCCCGAAAAAAGAAGAAGCTAGCTCACAGTAAGTATATGTATTTTTTCTCTGTCTATGGCCCGGTTCCTTTGGCCATCTCTTGTCGCACTGTTATTTTTATCTCTGTCTGTCTTTGTCGCTTATTGGTCTGTGTGTTTACCGATTGCTGACTGCAGCAATCGGTGGTGTCCAAACAAAGATCTCTTAAAAAAATTTATTTGCATGTTGCTTGCTCTGCTGCGCCTCCGCATTCCCACACTCAAATCGCTATTTTCGGTTCCTCCCCATCCCTCGCCTCGCTTATTAAACAAGCCGCAGTCAGCAGAGCAACATCAGCAACATCAGCAGCAACAGCGGCAATGGCAGCAGCAGCATGCAGACAAAAGTATTCATGCCTAATTCCCAGTCTCACCTTGCGCTTTTTTTCTTTTTTTTTTCTCTTTCTTGTTTGTTTGTCGTTATTGCTGCTGTTTGGTGTTTCTGTTGGACTTTTACGTGTCTGTCTACGTGTTTGCATACCCGTTTACCGGATATGCCCACTCTCAAGTTTATCCAAAAAATGGCAAGCTGCTTGTCGCTCTGCATCCAAACTTTTTCTTCTTGCAGAATAAAAATACAGCTCTTTGAATTTTTAATTTCGAGTTTCAAAAACATACCTTTTTTTCCTGGCTCAACTCACAACGTGGGACTATTTTACCATACCAAAATGCTTGTTGTGCGTACATAGTGCTTTTTTTTATTTGTCAATTTTATTATTGACCAACCACAAAAGCATGAAGCATCTGCGCAAGCCAATACAAACATATATATTGATTGTCAGTGCTTGTGATTGCAATTGTGCACGATGGACGCATTCAATTCAGCAAACCTCTGTGCAATTGCTGCTGTTGTTGTCTATATTTTTGTATAACTAATTGAGCCTATACAATGTCTGCTTGTTTAATCCGCTTACTCCATCTGTCGCTATTGACAGAGCGCATAGACATGACCAGCATGACAAGAAAAAAAAAGCAGGTCACTGCTGCTGATAGTGTTTTTTTATTTATCCTCTTTGCTTTCCTGTCTATCACAATGTATGGGGAGGATAGGATATGATTAAGAAAACAATCAGTCATATCGTTTGAAAGCGGCAAACTGCACTTTGCTCATTCCAGCCATTATGTTGCTTGAAACATTTTTTCCACTCCTTTTCTTTTATCCATCTCTAATGCGCATGCCACATTGACACTAAAAGACAATATGTCAATTTTTTTCATTACTTTGTATGTTTGTTTGTTTGCTTGTTCCTCACTCGAGTGCACAAATCTCTCATTCACACACACATACACACACACATACACATTCACATACAGTGTCCGTTCACTTGAAAACATATATTTCTATATTAATTGTCGGCATTTACATATTGATTCATTCATTCCTGTTCTCACCCTCTTCTTGCCTATTTGGGTATTATGATGTGAAACACCATTCCTTTTTTAGGTCAAAAGAAATGTGGTGGTGCAATGAGGCGGATTTAAACAATGTATTTTTTATTTCCAGGGATGTCGTTCTAATTCCCGAATGTCAAACATGTCCCTTGCCACCAACATCTCCTTTCTTTTCTGCTGTGTTACATCTTACCATGCACAAGATACACAATTATAGCCATATTGAGCAATTGTTTACGGTCAAATTAACTTGATTTAGTTATTTGATGATTCTCTGCAGCAGCTCCCCTTTTTGTATCTTTACAACAAGAGACATTGTTCATCGCTGTGTCAACATTTCAGCAAGATTTATTTGATGTCTGGTGGTTTATGTGTGAATGAAGATGATAGACAAGCCGACATGCATAGGCCATTGCTTTGTCCTCATTCTGTTTTGTTTTTGTTTGGTTTGTTGTTTATTGAATGCATACATGCACATATACTGCCAATTGCCATATACCACTTGAGCATTTTTTTTCTTGCTTGGCAGCACTATGTCAGTTTGCCGTTGATCTCGGTCATGCATTTCTTGGTCTCTGCTGATTTATTTACCATTGTTATTTTTCAGAGTCAACTTTGTATCCTGTTTTTATTTGGACCCAAATACTTGACTGAGTTGGCTAAGCGAAGACAAGTATCTTTTTTGGCGAAATTGTAAATAACTTTTTTGTTTGTTTGTTTGTTTATATGTGTTGTATATGTGTGTGTGTCTGTTCCCTATCCCGCAAACAAACAACACAATACAAAATCTATATTTATTGTTTTCCCTCTGTCAAATTTGTCTTAATATTTCCATATACAGATGTTCGAAAGAAAAAAAAAGCAAAACAAAATAACCAGACATTCAAAGATCTTTATTTCCCTTGGTCTATGGCTTATCTGTGTTTTAATCGCTGATTCAAGCTGTCATTAACGATGGATGGCAATAATGAGAAAAAAAACACTTTTTGTCTATCACTTTATCCTATTTTTTATTCCAATTAATACGCATAAACACAGAGACATCATTTTAATAATTTTGCTATTGACTTTGCTCATTGAAAGCAAAAAGGCTGCAAAAAAAGTTTTTTTTATTAAATTTTCTTTGATTCTGCTGCTAACATTTTATCTCGTTTACAAAATTTATTAATTTTATGTAGTCGATCTCGAAAGCATCGTCGAGCTAAGAGTTGGCGAGGAGGCCTTGTGGGCAGTAGGCGATGAGAGCTGCCTGCCACATGGCACGCAGCGCCTTTTTGCAATTGTATATTATCATCAGATGGTTCTGAAAACCGTTTGCATTGTTGCTCCTACAAACGAGTCCTTTTATGAATGGTTCGACACGCTGACATACCTAGTATCCAGCCGTCAGCCAGTCACCACGCTGGCCCAGTATCAGCGCTGGCGGCTGGTCACCATCAACAGACAGTGGTGGGAATCAGATGCTTCGGGAGAATCGGCTACCGATGCGATGAGGTTTATCGAAGTATGCGTTGGTGGCAGTCAGGGCTCTACATCCTCTCTTGATATGACTAGCGAGCTTGCATCGACAGTCGCATTCTCTTCGTCTCCTTTCAAAAGCGCTACTGCCACTCGCAAGTGGTTTTCCAGCAGCGGCAGCAGCAATAGCAATGGCAATAGCAGCAGCAATAATGCCAATGGCGCTTCTGCTTTGCCAACTAGCATTGTTAACGGTGCTCGCAGCTCATCTCGCACATCCTCATTTTCTTCATTGATTATGCCTACACCTGTTTTTCGTACAAACGAGGGTGGTCTTCAGCAGCAGCAGCAGCAGCAGCAGCGTGCGTGCAGCGAGGATGCAGTGGTTGATGTTGCAGATACGCTAAAAAAGAGCCATGCCCAACCTAGTGTCGATTCCGTGTACCACGATATCACGCTTTCTTATTTGAATTTTCCACAGCTACCTTGCTTAGAGGCAAAAAGCGGAGAAAGTCCTGAGACAGGGCTGGGAATCGAGCTTGGACTTGATTTTGATCGCATTGGCAGCATAGACGCTATTAATAATGACGATGATGGCAGCGGTGAGGACAGTGATCATCTGATCATGGCCTCGTCTAAAATTATTGACGACGATAGAAATGACAGTGGATATCTCTTGCATCTCGATATTCCTAAAAGCCAGCCTTTTGGCATCACTCGTTCTGTATTTGCTCATTTTTTGCGCGACACACAGAAGGAAGATGTTTCTGACGACCAAGTCCGCCAAATATTCTGCAAGTTTACAAGCCATTCGGACCAGCAGGTCATGACTGCATATGAGTTTGAGGCATACTTGCTTTCAGCATACAACTCTTTGGGGTACCGGCCAGTAGAAGAGTCAGCAGCTAGCGATGCATATAAGGAATGCTTTGATATGGATAAGCCTCTTAACGAGTACTATATCTCATCGTCACACAACACGTATCTTGCTGGCGACCAGCTTGTTAGCGACTCTACGGTAGAAGGATATGTACATGCCTTGCTGAGGGGATGCAGATGCTTGGAATGTAAGTTGAAATGCTTATTCTTTTTTTCCCTGCAAAAAAAAAAGGATTTTGATTTATTTTGATTTTATTTTGATGTTTTGTTTTGTTTTCAACCTGGACTAGAATGCTTATTCTTTCTTTCTTTTTTTTTCTCTTGTAGTGGACTGTTGGGATGGTCGTTGTGGAGAGCCGGTAGTTTGTCACGGTCATACATTGTAAGTACCTGAAAAAATGAGTGGAAAACGCCATTATGAGTGCCTGTTTATTTTATTTGGATGCATGTATGCAATGTTTTTTATGTCTGGGAGCATTACGATTTAATATCTTTTATATATATGCAATCAACATATATATATATATTTATAAACTTTGCCACATTTGTAGTACTACTCGCATTCTCTTTGAAGATGTCATTATTGCTATCTCACGCTATGCTTTTGCCGTGTCTCCTTATCCCGTGATACTTTCATTTGAGACGCATTGCTCGTTGCAGCAGCAAGCACGTATGGCAACCATTCTCAAAAAGCACCTGGGAGACATGATGGTCCTTGCACCGGTTAATGGCAGCAAAGAATCAATTTTGCCATCTCCAAACCAGCTCAAACACAGGGTCATTATCAAAAACAAGGTGCTCGATATTCCTGCATCCAGACCGCCATCTCTAGCTAGCAGCCAGCCTGCAGCTGCTGTACTAGCAAGTATGGGCCAAAATACCAAAACAGTTTCACCTCGCAATTCAACAGCACAGTTAAAACGAAAGATTGCGCCAGAGCTGTCGCAGCTGATAGTCTATTGCAAAGCAACGCACTTTGAAGGGCTAGAGCAAGATAGTCCTGAGCCACTGTTCAGCCAAGTGACATCTGTATCCGAGACTACGTCGAACCAGCTTATCCGTCAGAAGCCTGCGCAGTACAGCTACTACAACTCGGCACAGATGACAAGAGTTTATCCCGCGTTTTCACGGTTTACCTCGACCAACTATAACCCGATTCCGCATTGGGCAGCTGGCTGCCAGCTGGTAGCGCTGAACTTTCAGACTCGGGACAAAAACATGCAGATTTACGAGGCCATGTTTCAGCGCACACGGAGTCTGGGATATGTGCTAAAGCCAAAACATCTGCGCAATTTGGACTACGCTGCATCTATAGCACAGTCAAAAGCAATGCATGATGAGCGTACTATTGGGACTGTGCCATCGTCGCCGCCATCGCAGGCTTCTTCCTTAGAATCCGCGGTCAACGATCTTAATATAACCGATGACAAAAGCGAGTTTCCTCAGCGTACTACGGTGCACATAAATGTGATATCTGCGCATGGTGTTGTGCGTCATACTGGTGGAAATAGCAGTGGTGTCGC
This sequence comes from Coemansia asiatica, assembly GCA_027478445.1. Taxonomy (NCBI): domain Eukaryota; kingdom Fungi; phylum Kickxellomycota; class Kickxellomycetes; order Kickxellales; family Kickxellaceae; genus Coemansia; species Coemansia asiatica. The sequence goes on along the minus strand of JANBOH010000013.1, from coordinate 83,110 downwards.
TGGCGTCTCTAGTGCAGGTCATCAACGGCGGCAGTCCCTAGCAGGCATGCGTGAACGAAGACCGTCTTTTGCATCTGACTCGAGCAGTCGCAGAAGCAGCAGCGGCTTTGCCTTGGTCGACCAGTCATCCTGCTCGCCTGGCCCGCTCTCACGCCCACCATCTGGAGTAGCCATGTTTTCCAACGACGTGCCCAGCTTGTTTGCTGCGGCATCAACGGCATTTTCGAGCTCTGCCTTGCCTGCAACGTCGCCGCTAGTTGGTCAACAGTCGCTCAATGCGGCGGCAGCAGCAGCAGCAGCGGCAGCGGCCTCTGCAATGGCATCAGCAAAGTCAGTCGCTGGTCAGCAAGATCAAGGAACTAGCAGCCGCATTCGCGTAGAGATCGAATGGTTGTCAGAGGCTAACTTTGAGGGATCATCGGCTTCATCGGAAAGCTCTTCAGACAGCTCTTCAGAAGCTGCTGCGCATGGATCTGGGATTTCAGGACCATCTGCAGCAGCGCAAAGCGGCTCAGGATCGCAGTCGCGCTGCACAACAGTTCCCAGCTCGCCTGCCGTTATGCCACAGCATATGGGTGCTGTCGCCTTTCCCTTTCTCTACTCCAGCAGTAGCTTTAATAGCGTTGTTGCTACTCCTCTTTCAGCGCCGCCTCCAGCGCCAACTCCTTTGGAACAGGCCAAACTGTCTGACTTGCAGATCCGAAAGAACCGCTTTGCGACTAAAACCGGCACCGTCAATGGCAACGAGGTGAGATGGAGAAACGCAAGCTTGTTCCGTGTAATCAATGATCCAAACATCTCGTTTGTTCGCATTTCGCTATTTGATGATGACCTAGAACTTGCATCAACTTGCATCTCAATTGACTCGCTTAAAGAAGGATATCGGTTTATTGAGCTTGGCGAAAGCGACAAGAGCAAGATCTGTCGCCCTGTTCACTTGCTTGTGAATATTCAGATATCCCAGCTGCATTGTCTTGCTTCTATGCCAGTGACGATGAAGCTTGTATAATAAAAAAAATTTTATGAACACATTTCATTTTCCTTTCTTTTTCATATGGTTTTTTGTTTTGTTCATTTATGCATTTATAGAAAAATAAAAATAATTCACTTGAAACTAAGCGAAATATCATAGGTCATTAAAAAATTAGTAGACAATGCTTATAAAAGAGTTTACTTTTTTTATTAAAGCTCTGAAAATATAAGGTGTATATGTTTTCATTGCTCGAATTAGCTAGCGTTTTTTCTGCTAATGAATAAAGAAACATTTTTGACGAGCACCCTTTTTTAAAAAATTTTAATCCAGAATCAGCTAATTTTTATAGGTATGACTTTTGTTGACAAGCAAGCACACAGTTTTGAGACTCTCTCTGTGATTTGTAGGTTTTGTTACATATTCCGCACTTATAAATTGCAGTTATGCCTGAGAGTTTACCAATAGTGCACATTGTAAGTTTAAAATGTAATTGATTTGCCAAAAAGAAAAAAGTTGGTTCTGGTAAAATTAAGTGGAAAAGGGGAAACCCTTCCTTTATATACATTTTTATTTTCACTGACCTAATTTCACCAAACCACACTTTTTTTTAAAAAAGCCTATGTCAAACACTTGATTTTAACATGTAGTCAAGGGTTGGAGAAAAGGTTGAAAGAAAGGTTATTAAAAAAGCATTTTTTTTCATCTGCGGTTTCTGAGTAAAAAAGGTTTGAAATGCAAATTAAAGTTCAAAAATGTTCTGAAAAATACCTGTTGTTTGCTTAAAAAAGAAAAAAATTAAAAAAAACAATTTTAACATATCAGAATGCGGAATCCGTTTGAAAAAAATTATTATTGCCTTAAGTCTAAGGTATAAATAGAGAAATGTTGCAAGTCATCCAAGTCAACCAAGTCTGGGAATTCAAGAAAAATTTTTTATTTGAATATGCATCGGATGAGTATAATAAAATATTGTTGCTTTAAGATGAAACTAAAAAAATAATGTATGAGAAACAGAAATATAAATTTGAATGTTATCCTGATATGTTTTTTTGGTTTTGTTCAACCCTAGCATATTGAAAGCAATAAATATACAATCGATTAATCATGATAGCAAATTAAGGCGCATTAATTGAAAAAACAATGCATTTACAAATAACTACTACAAAAGTTGCAAAATTTTAATCAAGAAAATCATTTTTTTTTGCTGAGGAAAATGCAAGAAAATCCTTTCTATGACATATTGTAATAAATGGATTCTTTAAATGATTTTTGCATTTTGGCAATAAGAAATAATTTTATTTTAAAAATATGCGATCTTAGTCAGATAAAAGAATTAGTAAACCCTTATATATTGTTGTTGCGGATTGTATAATAAAGTTTAATTATATATATTTATTTGAACATTCATAACAGCACTGCCAAACATGTGGTTTTTTTGTGTATTCAGTGCGATAAATTCCACAAACAAAATTTTTTGTTTTTTTTTGTCAGATTAGGATAAACTTGAGGTAATTTTTTAGATAAATTTTAATATATAGAATTTGATTATAAAATATTTAAATGTAAAAACTTTGTGCTTTATATAATTTTACATTTATTATTTTTAAATTTTCTCTGTCTCATATTTTTCATTTTAAAAATTGGGTAGAAATGCGCCAACAGAATTTTATGGAATAAAAAATTGGAACAAGGAAATTAAAATTTTTGTTTTCTTTTGTATAAAATAAATTAAAATAAATTAATAAAATTTAATCAGATTGCAAAATAACTACAAAAAACCAAACTTTAAAAGTCACACAAATCCAGAAAACTTTAAAAATTAAATTCAACACATATTTAATAAATAAATGATAGCACTTTCAAACAATAAAATTTCTTAATTTTAGCCTAATTTGATATCCAATTTTTTTAATAAAATATATATTAAATAAAATTAAACAAACAAAAACTGAAATGTACAGCAATACTTAATAATATATGCTGTTACCAATTTGCAATAAAATGGTATTTATTTAAAACAAAAATCAAAAAATTGTAAATGCTAAAATTTAAAAATGTAAAAACCAAATATTTTTTGTTGGTAACTACTAGTGTTTTTAACATTTTTACAGACACATTTTAATAAAAAATTGTTGTTTATTAATTTAGCTGCCAAGAGATTACATACAGTGTATTTTATCGCATCTAAGCCATATATTACTGTAAAGCGCACACATTACATTTTCTACACTCCTCTTCTGTATAATATACTTTACCACAATTTAAGCATTTATAATTTTTGGCTTTAGATAGAGTTGAACCAAGAATACTCATTGTAAATTAAAATAGCAATTAATATGTTTAAAAAAGTTTGATAAAGAAAATTAATAAATTTTTAGCAAAAAACGGGTAAAACTTGTGCTTTTTATGGCTATAATTACTTTAAGTTTATTTTATTAGCAAACATTTTTTTAAAAAAAATAAAACTCAGCAATGCCAATGTTGCAATATTAAAAAAATAAATAAATATTATTTTTTATTACTATATAATGCATTCAAGCAAAAAGCAAAAAAATTATACTTGGATAATAAAGACTTTAGCCAACAATTAATAAGATATAAATATCTAAATTCCAAAAAAAAACCTAAAATATTTTAGTGCAATTCCTAAGTTGAAAGTCAAAAAAATAAATTTAATAATAAAAATTATTAGTGGATAAATTAGTTTAATAATTTTTTAGTAATTACTAATATTTTTTATTTTTATTTTTTATTTTCAATTTTATTTTCAATTTTATTTTCTAAATCTTTTTAAAAATAATTATCAGCGTTTTCTTCTGCATTAGCTAGAGATGTTACAGATTTGCATTAAAAGTGTTTATTCAAAATAATAAGTAAAAAAATGTGTAAATGTTAAATGTTAAAAATGATAACCACATATTTTCAAGTTAGTGGCCACTAGTGTAATTTGTATTCTTGCAAATTTTTATACTAAAATTGCAGTTTATTAATCTAGCTGCCTAAAAATTATATGTTGTATAGTTTATAGTGTCTAAAACATATATTTATATAGAGCACACACTTGGCATTTGTTTCTTTCTTTTTCTGTGTTATATACTGTATAACAGGTACTGCATTGATACTTTTCGGGTTCAGATGCAACGGGTGATGAAACTAAACTAAGAATGCACATTGTGAATTAAAATAGCAATTAATAAGTTTGACAAAGATTTGATGAAGAAATTTAATAATATTTTTACTAAAAAAAAACAAGTAAAACTGTTGCTTTTTATAGTCTTCTGCGTTGTATTTGATTTTTTAGAACATTTTTTTATAAAAAAAATTTGACTCGGTGAAGCAAAAAGGATAGCATTTAAAAAAATGGATATGTATTTTTTTTTTAATTTTTTTTCCTATTAGATACTTTTAAAAGCATTTTATTCTGCTGATAAAAACTTTAGCAAAAAATTAATAACATAAATATCTGGATCGTAAAAGATTTGCATTAAAATTCATCTTTTCTTTACCCAAAATAAAGTAAAAATAAATTTTGTTTAAAAAAAGTATTTAACTTTTAAAAAAACTTTAATAAGGACTCTTTATTTTTCTACTTGCTTTTATTTTCTAAATCTTCCTGAAGGCAATTATCAGCACACTCTTTAGCTTTAGCATAGGTGTTGTAGATTTTACCACATAGTGCACATTCAAAATCAGCTATTCTGTCTTCTCTCAAGGGTTCTCCAGGAATGCTCATAGTATATTTATATTATATTTGTTAGCTTATAAAAAAGTAAAATTAACAGGCAAAAAAAATTTATAAATGACTGTTTTTAGTAAATGGCAAGAAAAAAATTATTATTTATATACGTTTTTTGTTTACTCAGGTTTGACTTTGCTATACAATTTTTTATAAAAATGCTGACTTAAAATGGCTTTATTTGATTTAATAAAGTGCACTTGCAAAGAATAATTAGAAATTCAAGAATTTATTTTTATATAAAGTCATGCATCAAATGTCCTACAAGTCAAGTTGAAAGTAAAAACTCCAAAAATTAATTATTCAAAAAGCGTAAATAATAGCTAATATAATTAAAGCAACACACTGAATAAAATAAAGTGTGCTATTAATTACTGATAATAATTGTATTACTCAAACAATAAAATAATTGCTTTAACACTAAATTATTACAAACTACAATTAAATTTTATTTTAAAACCTAACAGTTGTTAAAAATATAAAATAAATTTAGCTGCTGGCATAAGACTAAATATCATAAAATGTACTTTTTGAATGCACTTATTCATTGTCATGAAATTAAATAATCAATTTTTTTGCATTGATTGCTAGAGAAAAAAACAAGTATGATTTGTTTTCAAGTTGAATTTAAAAATTGATTGAGCAATATTGATTTGCTGCATTTTTGAAATAATACTTTTAATTACAAAATTAGCACTTTTACACTTTATAGTAACCACACATTAGTATATTAAAACTTTTATTTAAATAAAAAATATTTATAAACTAAAAAATAATAGCGCACTTAAAGAAAAGAAAACAAAATAAATATTTTTTATTTTTGGTTTTAAGTTGTTAATGTGTAGTATAAAATTTTTAATTAATTTCTTTTTGTTAAAAAAATTAGCAAAATAGGAATTGTATAATGACAATGAAAAATTACATCCCAATTTTCAGTTTCCTATTAAAAAGCTTTAAAACAAATAATTTATGTTAAAGAATCAGAGAAACTATTTTTTATTTTTGACACATGCAATAAGAAGAAAAACTAAAAATATAAACTAATTTATTGAAAGCTTTTGAAAATTTTATGTAAAAAATAAATTTTCAATAAAATTAGCTAACATAGTTAGATTCTTCTCTTAGTTCTCTTCTATGATTGTCAAAACATTTATCAGCTTCCTCTTTTGTTTTATACTTTGTACGACAACTAAAACAAGTTAAGTCATCAAGTTCTTCTCCAAATACATCCATTTTTAGGGTGCTTAATGTTAGCTAAAATTGCAATTATTATAATAAATTAAAATATGTAAAGTTGAAAAAGAAATCAATTCCTTAAAAAAACAAAACCATTTATACATGTTTGAACTCTAGCTATAGCTTGGGATTTAAACTTTTTTGATAAAAAAGAGCAGAGTAAAAAAGTGAATTAAGAGGATTCAGATACTTCTTTTAATTTTAGTATCTAATTAAAAGACTTTAAGCTAATACTTTAAACCTAATACTCAGAAAATAAAGACTTTAGAAAAAAAGTAGTTCTATTAATAGGCATAATTAATGTAAGTATATCCAAGTGCGGAAAAATCAAATTGCAGAAAACTTTTAAAGTCGCCCAAGCTTAAACAATTCAGCTTTCTAATTTTGCATGTAATTAAAAAAACTAAATATAAATATTAAACAAGCAAAATATTAAACAAAATTAGTAAATTTGCTTACATCCTAATTTTTGAAAGCAAGTTCTAGTATAATATATAACTAAAAAATAAATGGCAAGGTCATAAAAATACTTTAATAAGTAAATTGCCATAATTATTGCAAACATTCTTTATTGCATTTGTCGATACGCTTTTAAACTTTTCTAGTTCCAAAAATTTTAAAACATATTGTGCATGCAATTATTTTGGATTAGTAACAAATAACTGTATATGTAATGTGCATTGTGTTGCAAATGCAAAAAGTGACTAAAAACATAGATTTAATATTTTTAAATAATGCTCCTTATTTTAACTATAGTCCTATTTATAAAAATTAATAAAATAATATGCTCAGCCTATATTAGAAAAAACTATATTACAAAGTGTAATTGAATAAAAATAAACAAAAATAATTATTTTTTAATTTTTTTATTAGATGATTTGAGCCAAAAGTAAAAAAACTTTGTATTTGGATTAACCAGACTTTAACTAAAACCAATCAAATATTTGCATTAAAATGCTTAAAAATTAAAAAAAATTAACTTAAAACACAACCAGTAAATAAAAAAATAAATTTTATTCAACACGTATTTAATAATTAAAAAAGAAAAAATTATAATAAGTATTATTTAATTTTTTTTACTTATTTTTATGTGTCAACCAATTTTTAATGCAATTAACAGCATGTGTTTCAGCATTATCACAAATGTTGTAGGTTTTACCACAAAATACACAATCATAATCTACTTGTCTATCTTTTCTCAAGGGTTCTCCAGAAATGCTCATAGTGTATTTTATAATTAAATAGTTAGTTGATAAAAAATATTATAATAGAAAAAGCAAAGAAAATGTTAAAAATAATTATTTTAGTAAAATGCAAGTGAACAATTCTACTACTTTTATATTCTTTTTACTCAAATTTGAATTTGCTCTGTAATTATTACTTTATAAAAATGCCGATTAAAAATAGATTTATTTGATTTAAAAAGAGCTCTTAAAAAAATAATCAGAATTTCAAGACTTCTCTTTATAAAATAAGTAAGCTATTAAAAATTATTCAAGTCAACTTAATAAGAAACATTAGTTTTCTAAAAAGGCTTACTTTAAATAAATTATTTATGTTTGTAAAAAAGTGTAAATAAAAAATACCTTAGTTTTGATTTTGAATTGATTATTTGTAATTTGAATTTTTGAATTTGTATATTTGTTAATAAAATTTATTATTAGTTAGTAATATAAAAAAACTAATATTTTTTTAATTTCTATTCAAGATATAAAATATTTAAAAAGATATTTTTTTACAAACATGCTTGGATAAATTTTAATTAAATAATTATTTTTATTTTTGGCACATTTAATGAAAATGACAAACTAAAAATAATATTAATTTATTGTACTTTTAAAATTTTATCTAAAAATAAATTTTTAATAGAATTAGCTAGTAAACATATTTTGGTGTTTCATTTTGGCTAAATCCAGCATGGGCATTTAAACATTTAGTAACTTCCTCACTTTTATTATATTTATTTCTACAAACTGGACAAGTTAAATTATCAAACCAATCTGCGGCTATAGTCATTTAAGGATACTTGGTATTAGTTGAATTGCAATTATTATACTAAGCGAATAAAGTAAAGCTGTAAAAAAATTAAATTTTTTGAAAAAAAAAACAAACCTTTTATACTTGCTGAAATGTTAACTGTTGCTTGGAATTTAAATATTTATTTTTTTAAAAAACAGTTATAGTATAAAAATATATTAGAAGAAAATAGATATTTGATTGAATTTTTGTTTTTAATTAAAAAAAATTTAAGCCAACGCTCTAAGCTTAATACCCAGAAAGTAAAGACTTTAGAAAAAAAGTAGTGCTATTAATAAGAATTAATAATGTAAGTATATCCAAGTGCGGAAATCAACAAAAAATAATGCTGCTTCTTTAGATACTTGCAATAAGCATTATACACCAGGCATTAAAAAATTTGAAGTTATTCAGTCATAATTTTTTTGAATTTGAATTTAAATAATAAATTTTGAAATCCAGTTAAATTTAATCAAAAAATATTAATATTTGTAAGCCTATTATAAGTCAAAAATTTTGTAAATTAATAAATCTGGGAACCAAGCTATATTTAATAAAGTCATGCTTTAAATTTTATTTGAACGTTAAAAAATATAATTATTAAATTTTACATAAAATATGTAATTGTAAATTAACGTATTTGCATATGCATTTGCAAATTAAAAAAATTATTATCTATACTAAGGTTTTATTAATTTGCAATTAAGACAACAATTCAGCTTTTTGCAAATAAACAATTTTTATTAACATATATAGCTTTTACCATAGTGTTACATCTAGATTAGGCCCTGACCAATAAACAAGGTGCATCTCAAGTGGCCAGGAACACTGCACAAACACCTTAAAATAAATAAATTTAATTTTTTTAAAAAAGTAACGTATTACTAAAAAGCATTTATAGCATTTTAATAAAATTTTTGTAAGCGAAAAACGTGCATTAATATTAGTATGTAAGTTTTTAAATTTTAAACAATTTTTTTAAATAATTAGATTTAACAAATAATTTATATAGTCAGCCTGTCAACTTATTTACAATTAAACCATAACAACAAACAATGTTGCAAAAAAAGTTAAATACTGTAAACTGCTAATATTAGTAATTTATAATAATTTTAGGCATGTTTTATAGTTACACCATTATTAGTAATACAAATATTATTTATATAATAGCAGGCCATCCTTTTTAAATTTTAATAAAAAATACAAGTGTTATATGATATACTGAGTAAAAAAGCAACTAATTTTCTCTTATAAAATTTTAATTAAAAGTGTAAATAGTGCTCCAAAACATTATTTATTGATAAGAGTTATTTTCTTACAGTTGTTATTGCTGTAGTGTAATTTTAGTGCTTAATTTGGGTTTTACTAAACTTAAAATAGAAATTACAGATATCACTTGTTTTGAAAAAATAATCCTCTCACTAAACATTTATAGTAAAATTCTCTATAATCTTCAGAATATTGATATCCTGTTTTACATAATGCATACATATGGCTTAAACTTTGGTCTAGGTTCTGGTTCTGGTGATGGCTTTCTAAAAATGGGCATACCACTAATGCTCATTGTCAATTATAATTAAAGTTAAATTGTTAATAAAAAAAGGTAATTAATACAGTTAAAGGGAAAATCAAAAAATGCCTAAAAGTTTTAAAGCAGAGAGGAAAAGGAAAACTTATGTTTTATATAATATTTTATTTATTTAGAATTTGTTTTGCTCCCACTCATGTAAATTTTTAAAAACCTTTAAAAGAAAATCATACAAAAAAGTTGATAATGCACAAAAAATATAAAATCCATACTTATATGTTTTAGCTTTAATTTCCTAGTATTAAATTGCCGTGTAAATATTTAAAGCTAAATGAAAGTGAACAAAAATAGAAACAATTGTCAAAAAATACATTAATAAAAAACCTTTGAGTATATCTGGGTGCAGAAATTTAAAAAAAAAAATTTAAGCTAGCATAGCACCGGACATAAGCCTATACTCACGTAGACAATGAGTAATTAACTATTTGCAATCTATTAATTAGCTTTGCAAAAACACTAATTTTGGGGTTTTCAAGCAAACATAAAATTTTAAAACTAAGTATTTATGATAACTTTTATTAGCAACTAATAAAAGCTTTATAATCCCAATTTAACTGAATTTATCAATAAATATAATATATTGTTTTAGATATTTCAAGACGCGGCATATAATCCAGGAAATAATTTAACAATATGCTTGTAATTTATTAAACCACATGTCTTTATTATCTGGTGATTCCTGCGCCTTTGTCAAAGCACTTGTTAAAACAGTTTTGAGCTTCCTCCTCTGAATTATAAAAACTATGGCATATCATACATTCATGAAGTTTAGATTCCTCACCATATGCGGGTAAACCAAGAATGCTCATTGTAGGTATCAAAATTCAATTGCCAATTATATTTTTTTTAAAAAAAAATCAAGTAATCCTTGTTTAATAAAAATGATGAATAATAATAATATTTTATAAATAAAAATGCAACGGTAAATGTTCAACTTTATATAGCTCTGAATGTTATTATTTATTAACTAAATAAAAATTGACACGGTCAAATTTAATTTAGGTTATATTAAAATGAATCAGAAATATGTTTTTTTTTGTTAAAATAGACTTTATTATAAAAACACTAGCTTGGTGATAAATAATTCAATTAAAAAATCTTAAAAAAAAATATACACGGTTGCAGAACATTTTAAAAACTTATTAAATATAGCTCGGGTCTCTATTAATTTACTGTAAAGTCAATCCGTATAAACACCCTAATCTGTAAAGCTATTTTTAAATACTCTTATTTTAACATACGAACAAGCAAAGTTTCTAACTTTTAAGCAATAATATAAAATCAAATGTCATGTGTAATATCTTTTTTTTTGACTTAATATTTTTATTTATTTTTCATTGCGAGTAAGCAGGTGGTAAGCCGTCTTCAGATTGCTTCCGATATGGCGGTAAAAAATCCAAATCATCTGGATGATTCGAATTCTTTGTCGCCAAATTAGAAGCAGACCTCGAGCGGCCCATGACTTTAATATTGAGCGCCTTGTCTCTTGTCAGATTAATGGTTGAGCCCTTGATAGGTTTTTCCAAAATAGACGCTATTTCGCACATCATAAGACCCTGTGGAGCCTGGATTCTCAAAATGGGCTTAAAGTCCGAAGGTGTAAACGTACGGCCAGCGCGAATCACCAGTTGTCGCTCAGTTGAAAAATCAATCCATTTTTTAATAATCGAGGTCTCTGGTGTAGTCCGATAGAGCTCGACTACAATGTCCGACGTATAGGTTCTCGCGCTCATATGCGTAAATATCATGGTCCTCATTGTTTTCAGAAAACTTGTAATCTCCTGCTTGGTGCCAATTACGCTAAACATGCTTACTGCGTCTGATAAAATCAATGTTGATTGCAGCTTGTGAGGCGGGTGTACCAAGTAGCCACCATATGGTAGACCAAAGGTTCCCTGCAGAAAGCCATACTTGAATCGTGAAGAATAACCTGGTGGATGCTGCAGCTGCGGCGGCTGCTGCAGAGTGTCAGCTATGCTTGTCTCTGCAGCGAAGGGATTTCTGAATATACTCCGCGTGATCCAGCTGCAGGTATCACTTAGTGAGGCCCACAGAAACCGTGTCATGTTATTCGTAAAAGTGGGGCGCGTGCTTTTTGCGGATCCCGATAACCAGGAAGACACTCTATTATTGCCTGCAACGGTGCTTCCGACCATGGTCGCTGCTGCTGCCATCTTGGTGCCCAGCAGCCCCAAAGAAAAGCTAAATGGCGATGACGACGGCGGTGCCGACAAAGCCCGGTGTTGCTTTAAAGCCTGAGAAATTGTATTTTGCTGTTCTAGAGTTTCGTTCTCCTCCGTCATTTCCAGAATGTAAGTTTTTTTTCTTTAAAAATAAATCAATAAAATAACCGAATAAACGTGTCAAAAAGTCGTCGATGAATCGGATATAGCGAATAATAAAAGAGGGAAATAGGTAAATGATAGGGAAGGAAGACGTACTGAAATAAAGATAAATATGTTTAATCGTCAAGTGGTAGAGAGAAAGAAAGAAAGATAAACCAGGAAAAACAAAAACAAGGAATAAAAATTAATGCTGCTGAATCACTGTTATTTTTTTTTATTCTCTTTTCTCATGTTTTTTATTTTTTTTGTTTCAATCTCATTTGCTTGCCATTTTCGCATTATTTTGGTTGATGGCTTCCCATTGTGGCATGCTTTTTTTTATTTTATTTTCTACTTTGTTCAAGTCAAAAAATGCTCTTTTGAGATTTGATTTGTCAAGAGTGTGTGGCTAACAAAAATATTATCCTTTTTTGCAAGTGCAAGCCCTCTTGTGAATAAACAAAAAAAAATCATGTGTCAACAAATGAATGAATGAAAATGAATGAACAGTTGCAAAAAAATAAAAGATAATAAAAAGAGAAAAAAAAGATAGAATAAAGTTCTATTTTAAAAAATCAAGCGATTTACAATAAATTTCCTTGCATTTAGCTCAAACCCCCTTGCATGTCGATCCGATAAAGCCTCTGCTGTCCTTCTGGAATCTCTAGATCATTGACTTCTTGCAAGGATCGTTTCCGAGTACTCGCTGGTGCAATTGACCAGTCGCCGCCTTCAACAGCAAATACCTGAGACTTTAATTTTTTACTAGGCGACCTGCTTGTCGATATAAATTCTGCTGCGGGTATAGAAACGAGTTTTGATCCAGATGGCGTGTTTGGCAGTGCTAGAATTCTGATAAACAGTTTAGTTGCCGTTCCGTTATTATCGACAGAAATATTGTTTATGTTCAGCAAATCAGTGTCACTGACCTGCAGCCCGACAAGACTCAGCGCTTTATCAGATAGCTTTGCATCAGGACTTATACCAGTAAAGAAAGACAGCGACTTGGTCCGATTCATGGGCAGCGCAAAGACCAGCGGAGGTGTATTAATCAAAAGGTTATCGAGCAATCCCATGTTCTGCTCATCTCTGCCAAAACCAAGATCAAGGAACTGCGTGATAGTCGCAGGTACATTGTCGACCATGGGATCTACAAGGCCACGAAAATCGTTTCCAGACATGCTACGATGCAGCATGGTCTCGATAGTATTGTGCTTGATGCATGTGGCTCCCATTGCCTGACGCGAATGCAAGGTAAAAAAGCCGCTTCTATGTCGGTCACCCCTGGGGTTTGTCAACAGCGATACATGTGATATCGCTGGGTAATAGTTGCCTGGAATAGGCGTCCACCAATTGTACTGGCGCCTGACCACATCGACTCCGTTGAATATATCAAACTGACATCCAAACAGTCTTTCACTTAAAACAGTAGCAGCAAATGGCTGCTCTATCTCGAACTGTGCCACGACTTCCCGGTTGACATCAGCACTAAGCATAGTCGTCACCTGCACATAAGACGGCTTATCTGCGCATAGACTATAAGTGACCTCGGTCTGGTGATCAATCCAGATACGAGCAGTGTCGCACAAACTTCCATGCTCGACCTCGAATTTTAACAGATTTTTTGCCAACCATCCATGTTTGCGAGCCAGTTCAGTGCCAGCTGATGACGACAATGCTAAAGGGCGAGATTGCCAGCTAGGCATTCCAAAGATGGTCAAGACAATGCCCGCAGCCAGCGAACAGATAAACAGAGTTGTCTGGCGACTTGTCCAGCGCATAGCACCAGCAATTACATATGCTGTTATAGATGTCGGAAGCACAAGCAGCCAGAAAACATGTCCTTGGCCAATAGTCCATCCGTCGAGTCTATTTATATCCACTTTCTGCTCAATAAAATAGATAAACAAGCAGCCGACTAGTAGTCCAGCTAGAACATGATAAATTGTTGCGTTGGGCTCGCAGCCAACAGTGCCCTTTAAAGACTGAGGCTTGTATTCCGTATCGACTCTCTGCTGCTCAATAGAGCCCAGCGAGTCGCCGCTATCTGAGGAATCCACGCTTAGACGATCACCACCAGTCTCTGTTTCGGCCTGTATCTCCATTTTAGTAGCAACCGCTTCTCTGCTGAATATATAAGGAACCCTGATGTGTTTGGCGGAGGGAACAATATTTTCCAGATATTTGCTCCGATGAACGGCAAATGCCAGGATGATGCCAAAACATAAGGAACCACCAAAGATATAGATGACGATCGAGTACATGAGCATAAACGAGTGCATGATATATGCGCCCGAGGACTGCATTTGTGGGTTGGCAAAGTACTGCTTCAAAGTATGCCAGACCACCCGTGTCTGTCCGGTAGCAGTGTCCCTGATACTCAGTCGTACTCGGTATCCCGATACAGCCAGATCCACCTGCAAGTTATTCTTTGACAAATTTGCTAATGACGATGCCGATGAATCTGTAACTGATGATTGAAATTGTTGGTTTAGCCCTGGTGCGCCTCTGGTATTGTCTCTAGAAATTGTGTAGCTTTTAAAACCAAGTGCCGGGACATCTTTGGCAAGAAAAGATACTAGAAACCTGCCATCCATTCTACGGTCAATCTGGATATCAGTGACAGACTCCATTTTACTGGCATCGGATATCGTTGCATTGAGCGTACTAAGCACCAGACGCACAATCTGGTTCTGCGGAACAAGCGATGCCGCATTGGTCACTGTGACAAGCAAACCAGGACAAAAGTCGTCTGAGCAAACATGGCTCGGAATATCCAAATACCCCTCATGTTCCTCTTGCGAGCCGCCCCCAATATTCATGTGTAAAGCCGGATTGTCCGCTGTATTATATCCCAAGGAAACACTGCTGGATTTGACAGATATGCGGTCTTTTCGCAGGCGCTTGTTCATTGCACTGGCACTGTCAACAGCATTTGCCAATTTATCAGACGATGCTAAATCTAAAGCATATTGAGAAATCCTCAGTGCCACCCGTCGAGCCGCTTTAAGCCGCTGCACATAGTCAAAGCGCGCAGAGTCCGAGCACGTCCCGGTGATCGCGTCATGATGGTATCCGATAGAAACCTGCTTGCGGCAGTACTCCAGATGCGATTCCAAGATATTCCACTGGTCATGCTGTATGGATAAATTGCTGGAAGCAGCGGCAAGCTTGGCCACAGCAACAAGGGCCTCTGTATGCTGAACGGTCTGCTCGGAAGAGCGAATTAGGCCCTTGAGAGCAGGCCGCGATGCTAGGATTCCGCTCCAGTACTGCTCAAAGGGCTTGTCCTGGTATGGATAGAAATCGCCTTCAAAGGTAGTCAAATCATTTGCGACTGAAAACTCTGGCTGCAAATTGCTGATGGTCGAGAGATACTCTGTGGGCGTAGAATACTTGATATTGATCCCTGCAAGCGAGTTACCGGCGATCAGACGATCCATGCATTGAAAAGCGCGCTTGGCATCAGTATACCGGAAATCGTCGCCCATCATAACCAGAATATGCCCATGCGCCGGATACTGTCTGACCTGCGTCAACGCGTACTTACGCAAGACTCCCAGCAGCTGATCCACGTTGCACTGATCAGCATGATCAAAGTCCAAAAGCCGGCTGGGGAACGCATAGTGGGTCGAAAGAAAATGCGTCAAAAGACTGCCAGGCTTATCAGGCATGCGCCAGCGAAACTGCAGGCTAGATTTGGAGCTAAAATCATATAGATCGCGGTACGCCATGCGGCCAAGTACTAGGCTCGAGTATCCCGAGTTTGCCAAAAGATACGGCATAGTGTTGAAATGGCCAAAATTGTCTATCTGCCAGGACACAGAAGTGTTTGTGCCCAGGATCTCGTGCAGCGTGCGATGCCCCGTATCCACTATGGTGTTGTGAGCCCACCATGTGGTCAGGCCCTCGTCGGGACTCACGTATGTGCCGCCTACAATGTCCATTTGCCCACGCTGCACCAGGGTCCTGAGCACATGGCCCCAGGTAATTTCCTTGCCATCGTTTTCCTTTAGCCCGCTGCTCTCTGTTCCCTCGCTGGCCATCCACAGATCCAGAAACGCCAGGTCGCCCCAGGTAAATTTTCGTCGCGTGTCTTTCCACAGCTCGGCGGTGACTCTTCGCAGTACGTCACGGACCACTGAGTGGTAGTAGCCCTCGAAGCTCAGGTTCCACCCGATGTCTGAGTGGCTGTGCGGCACCAGATGCAGTGTCAGAGTATCGGGAAGCCGTGGATGAACGCCGGTGTCTCTTGATGTCGGCGGTCCAGGCTCGCCAAACCATGGCGCCCAGGCTGGCTTGCCAACTGGCAGGACTGCTGAGTTGCTGTAAAAGAGTAGTGTGAGACCAGCTAGTGAGAGCAGCACGGCTCCGCTGCGCAGATAGCGCCTAGGAACAAGCATCATCGGATGTAGAAAGATAAAAAATTAAAGATTAAAAGAATCTCTAATATTGGATGTAGGAAATAGTAGGACGGCCATTGAGGTCCTTGAATAAACTAAACAAAAAAAATAGAGAAGTAACAAAATTTCCCCTTGCAAAGGAGGGGGGAGGTGGGATTTAAAAGGGCATTTCAATTTCAAGTTCCGCATCATTCTTAAAAGCATGTCCCCCTTTTCCTGTTTTGCCTCTATCAAAAAATTTAAAACAATATATAAAATAACCAAAGCCACGTTTATCAATATCACAAACATATAAAATTAAAATCTGATTTGCATATTTTGACATTCTCCTCAAAACCATCCAAAAAAATAATTAAAACATTCTACAGAATAGGCGACGCTGGATCATTTGACTCTGGAGCAGCAGGCTGACCAAAAACCAAAGATCTCTGGCCCATCGAAACCCTAACCATCTCGTCCATCTCCTCGATCTTATCCCTAGCCTTCCCGAGAATCCTAGTAATAGAACCAGGGACCTCCAAGCCCATCTCACGCATCCCAGCTGCCAATTCCACGCATTTATCCAGATTCCTCGCGGCATTCTCCGGCGTAACAATAAGCTTGAACGATTTGGGAACCGGATCAATACCAAACACAGGCATCAAATGGATATACCGGGTAGCAGTATCGATGTCCCAGTACTGCGCGTGCCAGCGAATCAATTGATGGAAAGTATCGATAGTCGGCCGCATCCTCTGGTAATCCAGTCTCCGGGCATCAGCGACAATATCAGCGGTGATCTGATTCAAGGGAAGATCGATGGGCAGGCCTGAGAGTTTTAAAAACAATTCGCGCATCTCGTCCATCAGGCCATTCATACCCAGCACGCTGATCATCTCTGTATATACTGATACATTGGGCCCACAATGACCAAGCTCATTGGCCTCAGAAATATAGTCGGGCAAACGGCTATAGCTGGCATGTCCAGCGACGCTCTGATGCACAAAGTCAAATACCCTGCGAGCCGCATTCAGATCGCCAGTCAGCCCGTATAACCGGATCATCAGAACCTTCGTATATGTGTTGGGCTGCAGACCGACAGCGCTGATCTCGCGAATGACCTCGAAAGCCCTATCATACTGCTTGGCCAGGATATTCGCCCCAGCATACGCGTTATAACTCGCAGTGTCCAGGGGCATTCTGCTAAGCGCCACGTACTGCCAGATCCGGTCTACCATTTCCTGCTGCTTCGCCGCTGCAAAGATATTCAAAATCTCCACCAGTTCTTTGCCCGTCAGTTTGCCCCCGCTGGAAAACAGATTCTCCAGCACCTGCTTAACCATATCCGACAGAGCGGTCAGTTGTTTGGGTCCGTAACAGAAAAGACCGTGGGTGTTTAGGCAGGTGAGTATGGATCCATGGATATTGTGTGCGCTGATGCTGCGGTCCTGCTGGCGAGAGAGCACACGGGTGTCGGTGGTTACCCGGAAGGAGGACTGGGTTTTCTCTTGTCTGAGACGCCGCAGGAGGCGCTGGTACCAGTACCATGCTGCCTGGATATCGTGCTTGTGGGCGCTTGCCGAAAGAAGTCCTACCATTTTGTCGTTTTGGATCAGCGCCTTTTTGCGCAACTGTCTAAAGGGTCTGACTGTGTGCATATTCCTGGCCAGCCGCGCGGCAAGGCCTGTTCCAGCAAGCATTCTGTGCAGAAAACCAAGCATTTAAATATTGTAATATTACTTTGTGTATTAATATGAATGTTGAGAAAAGTGGAACTGGAATGCAATTAACAAAAAAAAAAAAAACGAGGGAAACCAGTCGTTGTATTTCCATTTTATTATCAGGGGAAAAGTCTGATCTGTGATCAACAAAGCAGGCCCAAAAAAAAAAATCAGATGGCCGATTAACCATTGGGACATTTATTAATCAGTTTAGTTGTGCCTGAAATACTTCATGCCTAACCAGTTCCAAAAGACAGCAAAGTTAAACGACAAACCAGTAATAGGAACCAGCAGACAAAAGTAATCATCATCCTTTATGGCATCCAGCAGAGCAATGCCCGTGTATGGCATAAACTTTGAAACAACCAAAGCATACATGGACACAACAAAGACCACAGAGGTTACGCCCAACAGAAAAACCCCGTATAAGGGCGTGTCGTCGGGCTCGTTGGCCGCCAGTTGCACGGCCTGTCGCCGGGTGTACTGCGGCGCTGCATGGAACTCGGGGTTCTGCAGGGGATTCGTCAGGTGTGCGCGGAATATCGATATGTTGCCGGGCATCGAGGATACGCGCTTCAAGAGTCCGCTGTCACTGCTGAAAAGCCCCGTTGTTGGTATGGCGTCCCAGGTGGATGCCTCTGGTTTGTTGGGCGAGGAAAAACAGGGCTTTGTAGGTGACCTCTGCTGGAAGGCACTGCTGCTGCCACTGCTGCTGCCACTGCTGCTGTTGCTGTTGCTTCTGCTTCTGCTATTTTTGTCTCCGTTAGCTGGGCCGATGCCATGTATTATGTCCCTGGTCTCTTGGCCCAGAGCAACCGCCGATGCAGCGAAATTTTCGCTGGGATTTCCATTAGTCAGCCGCCGCTTGCGAATTGCATTGGTAATGTTCCGCATACTCCAGGAACACTAAACAAAAACCAACAACAAAATAATAAACGTGGAAAAGAAAGAGCAAAAAAAAAAAGTAGAAAAAGAAAAAAATATTTTTTTATCCTAAAATTGCATCATTTAATTTTGTATTGCTGAGCGTGGACTGGTGGCCCGCAGTGGTCTCCTTGCGTATCAGCTCGCGCAATAGCATCGTGGCATAGGCGCTGGACGGCAGATCAAACGCGAGTTTCAAAGCAACGTGCTTTCCATCCTCAACCGACACCGGCACAGATTTTCCCTCGATGACGTCGCTGTCCGACTGGGTCAGCGGCAGCGTATCGTTGTCGAAGCGCATCCACTCAAAACAAAAGTCCCGAGGGCGGATCACGATATGGCGGTAGGCGCCAGCCAACCGATATTCCTTCAATGGGTGCTTGTCCATGGTTTCTGGACACAATCCGTCTCTTTGCATCGTCTCCTGGTACACTGCCTTGACCTGGTGCCCGGGGTACTTGACTGCCCAGCCTGGGAGTGGCAGGACGACGTCGTAGATGCTGTACTCGTGCGCGTTGTCTGCCGTCACTAGCAAGGGCTCCGTATGTGTGGCATCGTCTGCTGGCTCCGGCTGCTGATCATCGGCATTGGATTGGCAGAAACCCGTTGATCTGATCACCAGGTCGCCAGGAACCGCACTGTCGACGCCAAACAGCCGCACACGATGGCTGGCAGCCGTATTCCAGATAAACGACTGGTACGCGTGCACATACATCAGACGCAGGTTGCGCGGAATCGCGTTGAACGCAGCCATGGCGTTGGCCTTGCTACCCGCGCTGGCAAACGTCTGCAGGACAGAGCGCTCCGCCAGAGCAGCCCTCGGAGGCATTGCACGCAGGGCCCCTGTGAAATCGCCCTCAGCCCACAAGGCACGTGCTCTGGCCACATCTTTGCTGTCGCCAGGCCGTGGACGCAAGATCAGATCGACCACCAGCTGCCAGTCGGCCTTGAGCACCGCTAAGCCCACGGTGTGCGACGAGATGCTCTGCGTGCCGAACCGCTGCATACCGTAGTAGTTGATAAACCCGGTGTCGCGCAATCCAGCCAAAACGGGCGCCAGGCTCTCAGCGTCGGCACCTTGCACAAAGCGAAGAACAATGCAGAAACGGTTTCCTGCCAGTCTACCCAGCTTCAGCTCCTCCGCGCCGTAGCTGAAATTGCCCAACCGGATACTCCGTAGCTGCCTGGAGACTCCGATCAGTCTTTTGTGGTCTACGCGGAATGCCGAGCACCTCTGCACCGTGATGCCGCGCTTGTCCTTGGTTCCCGCCATGCCGAATGATTTGGGCTTGACATGCAGCTTGCGCGCGATCTGGCTCAGCACGTCCATCGAATCAGTGTTTTCCTTCTGCATGACAAAATAGCAATAGTCGCCACAATGCCGCCACTGCGCGCCCCACCCACGCGGCTTCTGCACAGTTTTTTTCTCGTCCGCCTTGGCTCTGCGGATAAACTTGAGTTTACCATCGACGGTCTCCACGGTGACGAAGGCGCCCAAGAAGTTGTTTGTCACCCGGTACACGTCCTTGCGCTGCTGCTTGTCCAGCTCCTGGTCCAATAAAAGACTGCGCTGCTCCAGCGTCAGCTCACCATCATCATCACCATCATCATCGTCGGCCTGCTTTTCCAGATGCTCCTTAATCACGAGAGTATCTGATGATCCTAGGATAGGCTCCAGATGCTCAAAGGCCTTTGCAAACGCCTCTTTAGGGTCTTCCGGCACGTCCAGTGCTTTAATGGCCTGTTCTTCTGCGCTGGGCTCAGGTTCTGGGTCGTCAGCCTCCGTGTACGATGTCAGGCGCACCACGGCTCCTTGTGGATCGATCTCGTTGACCAGAAAATCGCTGAACCGGTGCTTGATTATTGCGTCGAAGCCGTGCCAGCCGGGGGTTACAAACTCGGTTATGCCTGCGTCGCTCTCACAAAGAAAATCGGCTGCTTTTGCCTGCTGCTCCTCGGCTGTATCTTGTGTCTTGGACCGCTTGGCCTCGGGCTGCTCGTTGTGCTCGCTTTCGGGCATTGCTAATACTCTTCGGCCGTTGCTAATTGGTACTCGATGCCTTGTAAGCAGTGCTGAAAGCCGTCTCAGCATAAAAAGATATATAAAAAAAATTTTATGTTGAAGAGAAAGAGAAAAAATAATCGTTTCGTATTTTATTTTTTTTCTAATTCTTTGATTATACACAAAAAAAAAATACTACCTGGGGCGGTTCAACATATCAGTTTATTACAGCTCATCTACGTTTTTAGCATCGTCTTCATCGCTCTCATCCCCGATCCCAGCGCCCTGGTCTTTGTCGAGGTTCTCCAGAACCCACCGAACCGACTTTTGAAGACCCGGTGAGCAATTCTGGACGATATTTTGAATCTGGCACTGATCAACAGCCGACTCCTCCTTGCATTTCAGCCAAAACAAGCCCTGTTCCTCGCTCCAATCATCACCCAATATCAAGCGATCGCTCGACATCCTGTGGCTATCAACCATCTCCATAGCGCACATCGCACTGCGTCTTAGATCCCCCGTCTGTATCTGCTTCTGCCTAACAGCCACCTCCGTCTGTGCCCACGTCTTACACCCTTCGATGATCCGCCAGGCCTTGCAAAAAGCGCCCAGCGCCAAACGCCGCCAAACCACCACCAAATCTCCAGGATTATTCTGCTTTGAGAAATCGTTTGACCGGCCAATATCCATCAAAGTCAGCCCGATCATTTCCCAGATCCTCGCATCCTGTTTGCGCTGCACCAAATACGCTACCAATTGCTCCAGTGCCTCCTCGAACCTCTGCATCTTGATCAACGCCTCAGCCAGAAACCGATTGTACCCGGGGTTCATCCCCCCGCATTTCAGAAACATCCCATAGAAAAACTCCACCTCCTCCATAATATCCAAATGCATCGCCGACCGACACCCTATCTCGAGGATCTCGCGGATCGCAGCCATTCGTAAGTTATCCCTGTATTTCTCAACAAACTCCACCGCCGTCTCCCTGCACAATTCCGCTGCCTCCAAGTATCTCTTTTTGGAATACCACCGCTGCGCCGTATATGTTATTTCGTCTAACCCAAAGTGCTCTGATAACCAGGCTTTTAGGGTCTTTGTTTTGGAATGGTCGTACCAGCTTTCCTCGTCGAGTTTTGGGAAATAGTTGATTTTGCTGGCGTCGAAGGGTACCGTGCGCGAGCGGGGTTTTGCAAATAGGCCGTCGTCTGTGTCGCTGTCGGAGAGCTGTGCAAACTGGAAAAACCCATGGATATCGTCCACACCATCAATGTCAGTCATTGCAAGGAAGGATAGATTAACGATACACTGGGAGTCAATTAATTTTAAAGTAAAAGAAACAAGAATAATAAGGTGTAAAAATCAACAGTGAGTTTTTTTTTTTACTTTCGCTTATTTAAGGAGTGTAAAATATATATATATATATATATATATGAACAGCCCTTGATCAAATCTGATTTTAGGAAATTAGCTTTGAGGGCCAACTCACAAAAAAAAAAAAAAAACAAATCGCTTACGTTTACATCTTCCCCAAATCCTCTATTTTTCTTTTACAGCAAAACTTTCTTGAAATTGCGTTTACTCGCCTTTTTTTTAGTACTTTTTTTTTGTTGTTGTTGAAACTATTCTTATTAACACAAAGATTTCAATCATATTATTAACTACACAAATTATAAACATAATATGGAGGTGGACAATTCTGTGGTCAGTTACTTGCAGAAGCAGCAGCAGGAAGCACCAAGAGAGCTTGCTTCGTATTTCAGCGAATTTGAAGACCTCTACGAGCGCAAGTAAGTAAATAAAAAAAAAAAGAAAAGAGAGAAATTATATTCACATAAATATACTTTTAAACAATTGAATTTAAGAAAATGATGGTTACTTAATATAACATTTCTTTTTTTCTTCTTTAGAATCTGGCATCAGCTTACAGACAAGGTTGAGAAATTCATCAACCTTCCTGAGGCCGCGCCCTACCGGATCACCCTGTTCACCGAGTTTGTGCGTGACTGGCAAAAGCACATGAACAAAGTCAAATTAGTGCTTTTTGCCCTGGCAGCCGCCCGCCAGTTCGACAGCAGTCCAGCAGCCTGGCAGTTTATGTCCGAACTGGCCTCCGACATGGACAAGCCAGAGACACAGGACGCCTATGCACTGGCACTATTGGAGAGCGCGCATTTCAAGTTGCTTTTGAACGACCTGGACACTACGCGCGAGACTTTGGAGAAATGTCAATTGATGATTGAGTCGTTTTCCCATGTGGACCCGGTTATACATGCGAGCTTTTACCGGGTTTGTGCTGACTATTATAAGGCCAAGGCGGCATTTGGCCAGTATTATAAGAATGCTTTGTTGCTTTTGGCTTGCATCGATGTGGAGCAGTTGAGTGTGGAGGATAGGGTGCAGAGGGCGTACGATTTGTCTATTGCGGCGTTGCTTAGTGACAGTATTTATAATTTTGGCGATCTTCTGTCGCACAAGATCCTGGACTCGCTGCGTGGCACCGAAAATGAGTGGATGGTGGAGCTTTTGCTTGCATTTAATTCGGGAAATATTGGCAAATTCGAGTCGCTGGCTGGCAGGATGCAGGGACAGCCGCTGCTTGCTCAGCAGGAGGTGATTTTGCAGCAGAAAATCAGATTGATGGCGTTGATTGAGTCGATGTTTAAGAGACAAGGTGCTGGTGCTCGTACGGTTCCGTTTGCTGTAATCTCGGCTGAGACTAAATTGCCTACCGGCGAGATCGAGCATCTTGTTATGAAGGCCCTGTCGCTGAAGCTTATTCGGGGCAAGATTGATCAGGTCGACCAGCAGGTTACTGTGCAGTGGGTACAGCCTCGCTATCTGGGCAAGGACCAGATCCGCGGACTGGTGGACCGCCTGGCCCAGTGGGAGGCCCGTGTCAATGATACGGCTGAAAAGATGTCCCAGGTATCGCGCGAGATATCAGCCAAATGAAGAAGATATAACAAACTCACTCAAAAAGCTGAGCAATTTTAATTTTAATTTTTATCAAATTTATATTTTCCTTTTTTTTAAAACATAAAAACAAAAATACCCTAAATGATATTGGATATCCTCTTGATTCTAGGAACTACTTGCTTTCTCTTGGCTGGAAAAGTACTTTTCCTTGGCATCCTGCCACAGCTGCCTTGCGCGATCAGCAAGACTGCCAAAGTCATCGATAGCAGGGCGGACAACCAGATTAAACGCCGGCGTATCGCCCTGCGCATGACCCTCGTAGTAATCAATAACATATCTGACCTGCTTCCCACATCTATCAACATACCAGTCATGGCGATCAAACGGCAGAACCTCGTGTCTCCAACCATAGAACCTCGCAAGCGGGCTCAAGTCCCTCGGCCTACCCTGCAATTTCAAAAGCCTCGGCTTCAAACACCCAGGGTGTTTGTTTTCCCACTTGAGTACTTCGTTCCAAGCACCTTCGTTCAGAAAATTATGGATATCTACCATTACATCCATGTACTCTTCGGGGGCAGCCATGTTTTTGCGTGCCAGGGCGTTGTAGAACTGCTGGGGTGACGGGTACTCCCAGACATGATCCCCGTTGGTGGGGGTGGCTCGGGGGATGGAGGAGAGCTGGCGGTTGGTGGATAGTTTTTGCTTTTGGTCTGAGTGCATGTCTTGGGTTAAATAGGGCATCATGTTCAATGGGTTGACTTGGTCTTCTTTGGTGGACCCGTGGTCGACGGGAGTTGCGCTGGGATCGGGCTCTCTGCTGCTGCTGCTGCTGCTGCTGCTATTAAAGAGCGACTGGGCGAAGCTGGGTGTCCGCTGGGTGTGGTCTATGGGGCAGCTGCTGGACTGGCTGTGCGGTGCTTCGCTTACGAACATCTTCTGGGTGGCCGAGTGATCGATCGGGCATCCGCTGCTGCCACTTCTGCTGCTGCTTGTGCCAGAGTCTGACATTCTAAGACTAAATTGTTATGTGCAAAAAGAAAAAAAAAAAGATAATAAAGATTGATGAAGAAAGAAATACTAAAAGATGAAACAAAACAGAACAACAGACAAAATAAGAAACATTGATTTTGACCACTGATTATACTAATCAGTTTCGGATTGGCTAAAGGCAAGCAAGAAAAAATGTATTGAAAAATAGAGAGGGAAAAAAAAATAAAAATAAAAAGGTTGCTTTCAAAACAAGAGACTTTTTACACTGTGGCTATCGTCTGCTCGGGGTGGTAGTTAGCGTCCGAGCGGATCTGCGAGCCAACAGCATAGTCCTTGAGACGCCGCTCGACCTCCGGACGGAAATGACGCATCAGGCCCTGTACAGGCCAGGCAGCAGCATCAGCCAGCGCACAGATAGTGTGGCCCTCCATCTCCTTGGTGATCTCGAGGATCTGGTCGATCTCCTGGCTCGTAGCATCGCCACGCACAAACCGCGCCATCATCAGGTCCAGCCACCTGGAGCCCTCGCGGCACGGCGTGCACTGGCCGCACGACTCGTGGCGGTAGAACGACGCGAGGCGCGCGATGGCTTGCACCACGTCGGTGCTCTTGTCCATGACGATGACAGCCGCGGTGCCCAGGCCAGACTGCAGGTCGCGCAGGCTGTCAAAGTCCATCAAAGCCGTGTCGCACAGGTGCTTGGGCAGCAGCGGAACAGACGAGCCGCCCGGGATGATCGCCAGCAGGTTGTCCCATCCGCCGCGCACGCCGCCACAGTGCTTCTCGATCAGCTCACGCAGGGGAATCGACATCTCCTCCTCGACTGTGCACGGCTTGTTGACGTGGCCCGAAATCGCAAACAGCTTGGTGCCCGAGTTGCGCGGCGCGCCGAACCCGGCAAACCACGAGCCGCCGCGCCGCAGAATCGTCGGCGCTGCAGCGACGGTCTCGACGTTGGTGACCGTGGTGGGGCAGCCGAAAAGCCCGGTGTCGGCAGGGAACGGCGGCTTCAGGCGCGGCTTGCCCTGCTTGCCCTCGAGCGACTCGATCAGCGCGGTCTCCTCGCCGCAGATATACGCGCCGGCACCGCGGTGCACAAACACGTCAAAGTCGTAGCCGCTGCCGCACGCGTTCTTGCCAATCAGCCCAGCCTTGTACGCCTCGTCGATCGCCTGCTGCAGATTCGACGCCTCGTTGTAGAACTCGCCGCGGATGTAGATGTACGCCGCATTGGCCAGCATTGCGCGCCCCGCAAGCAGGCAGCCCTCGATCAGTTTATGCGGGTCGTGCCGCATGATCTCGCGATCCTTGCACGTTCCCGGCTCGCCCTCGTCGGCGTTGATCACCAGGTAGCGCGGGCGCCCCGGCGACGACTTGCCCATGAAGCTCCACTTGAGCCCCGACGGAAACCCTGCGCCGCCGCGTCCTCGCATGCCGCTGGCCTTCATCTCGTTGATGATCCAGTCCTCGCCCTTCAACACAAGCTCCTTGGTCTTGTACCAGTCGCCGCGCTTCAGCGCCCCCTTGAGCCCAAAGTCGTGCTGCCCGTACAGGTTCGTGAAGATGCGGTCCTGGTCCTTCAGCCCGCCGTACTGCCGCGTGCCGCCCTCCGTTGCGTATGTGCGCATAGCTAGCGACGGCCGAGCCGCGAGCTGCCTTGCAACTAAGAATGATTTAAATTAGTAGAAAAAAGAATTAGATTCCAATATATATTTATAGCTTTTGAGAGATTTGCTGCTAAGGCCCTGCAATCGTGGAAAGTAAAAAAAGGACTTGATTAAGAATTTTAGCTTTTCCAAGCTGCGCGATTTCTCATTTTGTTTGCTCGACAAAAATAACCTACCCTTTGTCAGCGTCGGACGCATCATTTCTAATATAAATAAAAGTTGCTTAGGTTTTCTTTAAAGGTGTGTAAAAAAAAGTATAATAATAAAAGAAAGTAAGAAAAAAATAAACACTCAGGAGCAGAAAAAGGAAGCTGATAAAAAAAGATGAGATTATAAAAGTTGTTATCTGCGATTTCTGATCAAACAAAAAAAAAGTGCGCCTGTGCCCAACCACTTATTCAAATACAATTATTATTAAAAAACCACTTGCTTTTGAGAGTTAAATTTTTTAAAACACACATATAAATATAAAATAAAAGAAAATAAAAGGACTACTAAGAAACCAACCACTGACTAAATGTCCCTCAGCGGTACATCTGCTCAGACCGCATGTTCTGCGCAATCTCAGACTCCCAGCGATCGCCATTAGCCAGCAGCTTCTCCTTGTTATACAGCAGCTCCTCACGCGTCTCCGTCGAATACTCAAAGTTAGGACCCTCCACGATAGCATCCACAGGACACGCCTCCTGGCAAAGCCCACAATAAATACACTTGGTCATGTCAATATCATACCTAACCGTACGACGGCTACCGTCCTCGCGCGGCTCCGCCTCAATCGTAATAGCCTGCGCGGGACAGATAGCCTCGCACAATTTGCACGCAATACAACGTTCCTCCCCGGACGGATATCTACGCAGCGCATGCTCGCCACGGAACCGCGGAGAAAGTGGGCCCTTTTCAAAGGGATAGTGTAGGGTGTAGGGTTCGCGCAGGTATTGCATGAGTACAGTCCAGAAGCCTCGTGCTATTTCCGTCATAAAAAACGTCTTTGCTGAGAAATCCCATACGGACTGCGTGGCATCGCGCTGCTCCCATGTATGGTGAGGGATTGAGAAACTCTTGTTCTCGCTTACACGCTTCTCATGCGCATTTGTTGGCGTTTGCGAGGCATATGCACGGGCTGCAACTAGGGCGCTGGCACGGCTCTGAACAGTGGCTACTTTTTTGAAATGGAGAGTTCAAAAAAAAAAAAATTGTTAGTCATCGATTCTTTTTAAAATTTAAAAGTATGGTAGGTGGTTGACTTGGCGGTTCTAAACTAGATCTCTAAATTTATTCCTTTAACCAAGTATTTTTTTCTACTTACATGTACGAGCAGTGCGAGCTACCGAGGAAGCTACACGGGAAACAAGAACGCGCTGATACATTTTTTATTTTTCTAAGAGTATAAATTGAAAGACGAACAGATTTCCTGTACAAAAAAAAAAGAGACAAATCCAAAAATTCTATTGTTGGAATTAATATGAAAAAACTATGAAAAGTGAACTTGGCTCTGTTGAAAAAAAAAATAAAATAAAAACACCTTTTTCTCGCTTTTACATCACAAAGCAGCAAAAAAAGATCTTAAGATAAGATTGATCAGAATAATCAGATCAAGAGATCGCCCAACCATTATCCTTTACAACGATGATCCGGAACGAGCTGCCGCAGGATACAAGCTCAGAGCCTCCTTTGGATGCATTTCGGAAAACTGCTTTTGGCGTCTTAGCTCCTCCTGATGGTACTTTTCCGCCTGTCTAGTGACTCTGGGATCGCGCTTGGCAAACACCTCGTTGGTGTGCTGGTTCACCGTGTCCCGCATCACCCGTGGGTACAGCTCGCAGTTGGTCATGTAGTTTGGCGACTGTGCCAAAAGCTCCTCTGTGGGCGAGCCCGATATAAGGCTTGTTGCCGTGGCACGCTGCGATGATGTTGGATCTGATCTAGATGACTCGGTGGCTTCGGTCTTTTGCCGCTTGGCTGGAATCGGCTGTGGCACTGCTGGCTTAGGATGATGATCCATGATCGGTTTCTTGGTGTCTATTTGATCTATATAAAAAAATTATGAATATATTGGGTAATCCTTCAAATATATTTGTTTCGTAAAGCAATGAAAAATAATAGTATGCTTGTATATAGAGATAAAAAGGGGGGAAATAAATTTTATAAAGCTAAACTACACTACGCCCCTTTACAAACAAACTAGCTGTCGCAGCCATTTAGCAAATAAAAAAAGCAAAGTTTGTTTTGTTTGTCAAAGCAAACAAATAATGCTTTGCTTTCGTTTGGTGTTTGTTGGTATGACAAAAAAAAGAGACCCCACACAGAACAAATAGCAAATAGAATTCTCTTTAAAAGGCCTAGACAGAATGATTGCTACACATGTGTTTGTCTCAGATTAAAAAAAGTTAAAATGGTAAAACAAAACCTGGAAAAAAAAATCTAAATCTCATTTTCCCTCATGGTCTTTTCAGCACCAGCCCCTTTCCGGGCTTGAGCGTGGCAACCTCCTTGACGATGTTCTGAATCAGAGCCTTGTTTTCTGGATTGGCCCTGAGCTTCTTGCGCACACAGTTGATCAGATCCCTGGTATTGTTGACACCGCTCTTGATCAGATCAATTATCTCCTGCTTGGTGATGAGATCGGAGCTCGTTCCTGCAGCTGCACTACTACTGCCGCCGCTTGCAGCAGGCGATGACGACCCATGGTGTGTTGCTGCTGCTGCTGCTGGTGCCTTTGCCCTTGCTGCCTTTTCATTTGCCGTGCTTGATGGCGCGATAGACACACGCTTGCGCTTCTTTGTAGCAGCCGGCGCTGGCGCTGGTGAAGACGATGCATGCTTGGTAGACGCATTTGGCTGCGAAGAACCAGAAGCCGCTGCAGTACCCTTTGACTGCTGCTGGTCTGAGGATGCACCCGCAGTGTTCGAAGTGGCCTGCTGACCACTCTTGTCGCTCTGCGCATCCTGCTTGGCAGCCTTGCTGGCCTCGTCCTCCTCTTCGTCGGAGTCTACCTCTGACTCGGAAGCATACGGATTCTCCTCCTTGTCCGAGTCATAGTCGACGTTGCCCTCGCGCTTGCGCATCAGCTTCTTGAGCGCCCTTGTCTCTGCGTCATCTACAGGCTCCTGGTCGCCGTCGTCGTCCATCTCCAGGTCGGACTCGTAGTTGGTGCGGTTGGCATTGCGCTGCTGCTCCTTCTTTTCGTTAGCCTCGGCCTCGTTGTACTCGAATCGAACGTCATCCAGCTCCTCGTCGTCGTCAAACTCGAGCTCGTAGGCAAACTCGTCGACATCGGCATGCTTGCCCTTGTCTGCAGACCGCTGCCTCTTACGCGCGCCATCGTCGTCATCGTCGTCGGCAAAAATGTCGTTGACCTCGTACTCAACTAATCCCGAGCGCGACTTCAAAGACGACGAACCGCCTGCACCCGCTCCGCCACCAGAAGAAGAAGAAGCTTTGCCTGCAGCGCCTGCGGCATCAGCGGCTTCCTTCTCTGCGCGCTCGCCCAGGGCCGGCATGCGCTTGTGCATAATCCAGCGGTCATGCGTCTCTGCCTTCTGAGCTCTGCGCAACTCCTCCTCTGCCTCGTCCAAAGTCAGCGTCTTGTACTTGAGCTTGGGCGTGAACTTGTACCAGCGGTCTACAGGAACCACCTTGAAGCCGTCGTCAGCAAGCACAAACATCACATAGGACGAGTTCTGGCCGCCCTCAAGCGACCCAGTCCAGACCTCCTTTTCGTCGTCGTCCTCGAGAACCCATGGCCGCGCCTCCTCGATATCCAGCCGCCGCTTCTCCTCGTCCGCAAAGTACACCTGCTTGGTCCGACGCTTGAACAGGTTCTTCTTGTTGCTGCGCGCGCTGCCGATATCGGCAATGAGATTGATATCGGCCTTGGGTCTCTCGTCTTTCTTTTCTGGCTCGACTGTGGTGGCTCCGGCAGCCTTGTTCTTGGCCTGCTCCAGCTCAAGGGCCGCTGCGCGCTCCTCGTTTCGCTTTTTGTTCTTCAGCCTGTAGTACTCCTTGTTGCGTCGCCGAAGCTTCACAGGCGCCGTAAACGTTTCGGGGTCAACGGGTTTTGACGAGAAAAACCGCATGACGTTGTGCGTACGTCGCAGATTAGTCGACACCAGGGTGTACTCGACAGAGTTGCGTACCTCTGGCGCTGGGGCTAGTCCCGTTGCTGCGGCCAGCGGGATGTCTGCATCTGCTGCTGTTGCTGTTGCTGCTGTGTTGCGCGTTGAACCGGGCGCTTTGTGTGATGACGATGGGCGCTGTGAGTTTGGCCGAGAGCTGCTGCCCGTTTGCGACGGTCGTCCTCTGCCAATGACCCGCATGCCGGCTGACCCGCCGCTTTTCCTCTCGGCCTTTCTTATTCCTGAGCTCATTCTCTAATAAATGTGTGTGTATAAATATGTATATGTGTGTATGTGTGTATGTAAGGAGGTAACTTATAATAAAAAGCGGAGCAGGTAAATAATAGCTCAACTATTTGATTTCTTGCTGTCAATGAGGAAGATTGAACAAGAAAAAATTCACTTTTTAATTAAAGAAAAGTGAGGGAAAGAAGACAAAAAATGAAAATGAAATATTTTACAAGCGCGTTCACATTTTGTGGTTTAAATGAGAAAGTGGCTTTTCTCCCCTTTTTTCGCTCTTTTTCCTGTTCCAAAAAAAAAACACATTCATCATTGTTAAGCTAAAAAATGGATTAGATCACGAAATAGTGATCCGGATCAGCAGCCACGCACAAAAGAAAAATACACGAAAGCAAACGCGCTCTATTGCTCCAGAATCTTTCTGGCAAGAGATTTTGCTTGCCATAATCACTTTATTGCTTTTCCAGCAATGCACAAGACATATACGGAGACTGTTTTTTTGCGGGTGTTCCGAAGAGAAGAATAAATGAAAACATTCTGCTGTTGTTTAAACAGATACGGATGGGTTTCAACTTCATCAGATAATGACCAATTTTGTGTGGCAACTGCTGTTGAGTTTGGTCCAATACCTAATCCATTCACTTTTTTTATGAGAAAAAACCCATGCACAGGTTTTTTTACACTTTCAACCTTGCAAATCCCCCAAAATAAAAAATAAGGGAAATTTGGAATAGCCCGCTTTGTTATCTGTTGAAAAACGACCCTTTTATGCTGTTCAGCGCGATATTTTTTCGCCAAGCCGCTCGTTCCCCTTTTTTTTTCTTCAATACGAATTTTTTGCTTTAAAATCGCAATCCCCTCCTCCTTTTCCTACAATTATTAGTCTTTTTTTGTACTTGATGCGAGTTTTTTAAAACATTTTTATTTTCTTCTTTATTTTCTGTAAACAAACTTGCAAAAAATATTTTTTCTTTTGTTTCAATATACAGATATTTTATTATTTCCTAGCTTTTATTTTATTTTTAAAATAAAATCTTGTAGATAGAGCTCTATATGTCTTCCGCTGTGTCTTCTGTAAATATGCCGCTTACACAGTCCAAAGAATCGACTACAGCGACGCACCAGCATCAGCAAAATCAACAGCAGCAAAACGCATCAGCAGAAATCGAGTATGACTATGAAGAGCTTCCCGAGACATCGCCTTTGACCATGCATCTGATAGCTGGAGCAGCGGCTGGAATCATGGAACACTCTGTCATGTATCCCTTCGACATTGTCAAGACCAGGATGCAGGTGGTTGGATCACCGTCGTCGATGGTCTATAGCGGCGTTACACATGCTCTCAAGGTTATCACTTCTACAGAGGGGATCCGGTCTTTGTGGAGAGGCGTCATGTCTGTTGTGCTGGGTGCTGGTCCTGCCCATGCCGTGTATTTTGCTACTTATGAGCAGACCAAAAAGATCCTGACCAACGCAGCTGGAGGAAACGCCAATTCTCTTGCAGCAGGTAAAGTATATTCTTTTAGCAAAAAAATATTTACCATGAGCTTATTGCTTGTTTTTTTTTTCAAGATTGCATGTGTTCTTTGCACTTTTTCATTATTTGATTTCTGACAAGCCAAATGACTAATCTGATCAATCTTAACAAACCGATTTCTATTTTCTATTTTCTATTTCCCATTGATTAGGTGCGGCTGGTGGAGTGGCGACAATAGTCAGCGATGCGCTGATGAATCCGTTTGATGTGATTAAGCAGCGAATGCAGCTTTCAGGCACCGGATACCGCAACATCGCCGACTGTACAATCAAAGTATTCCGGAACGAAGGGTTTCGTGCATTCTATGTATCGTATCCAACCACGATTCTAATGAACATGCCCTTCCAGTCGATCCAGTTTGGCTGCTACGACTTGTTCCGTAGAACCCTCAATCCAAGCGGCTCCTATTCGCCAACCACTCATGTAGTTGCCGGTGGCCTGGCCGGCGCAGTCGCTGCTGCTCTTACGACACCGATTGACTGCTGCAAGACGCTTTTGCAGACCAGAGGCGCTTCTGCAGACTTGGAGGTGCGTGCAGCGAGTTCTATGATGACTGCTGCAAAGATTATCTATAGAAAACAGGGGATGAGCGGGTTCCTTAGGGGCATGCGGCCTAGAGTCATTGCTAATATGCCAGCAACTGCTATTAGCTGGACCACATACGAGTATTTCAAATGGATGATTGCTCGGCGAGACAGCCAGCAAAACAAGTAAATAGAGCACCCGATTTTATTTCTATAATGCTTGTCTGCCACTATTTCAAAAACTATATATAAATATGGATTTATTTTCATTAATCTTTCCCTTACAAGATATCTGGCTAAAAATAATTTATCATGATATAAAACATCATGTTTGTTGTTGTTGTTGTTTTTTTGCTTATTGGGATGATAAGGAGTCGCTATTGGACTCAATGGCATAGGATATCTTTGTGACATTCTGGCCCTTGCGTCGAGCAACTTTCTTGATGACGATGCGACCAAGCTCACCGGTGCTTCTGACATGGGTGCCACCACAAGCATTCTGCTCGAAATCGCCCACCTGCACAAACCGTCTCTGACCGCCCTCGTCCTGGCCATCCACAGCAATGACCGACACAGGCATGTCAGCAGAAACCACATCGTCGATTGTTTTCTGAAATTCCTCTTTGCTTACTGCCTCGGGCATGATCCCTTCAAACTCGACATACGCACCATCAGCAAAATGATGTCCCTTTTTCTCGACCATCGGCCACCCGCTGCTCTTGACCACGCTAAAAATTACATGGCCTCCAGAGTGGCAGCGAGCATTGGCAAGCCTGGTCTCTTTGTCCACGTTCATCTGCACCACCAGGCTCTCTGCTGAAGAGTCATCGAATGGCTGGTCGGCAAATGAGCCTAGGTGATAGACGGTTCCCTTGTGGCTGCCCACATGTCTTACATTGAACACGGCGCCCGAATGGCAGCTGCTGACAATCGTACCTGTGTCGGTGGGCTGGCCGCCGCCCTGGGGATAGAAAAGTGTGTGGTCGAGGACCAGCGCTGCCGAGTGCTTGCTGAACAAAGGGATCAGTGCTGGATCGGGAGGCGACGATGAATCGATGATCTGAAGAACTTTTGCCTGATCAACAAGCTTATAGGTATCCTCAAAATAGGACAGAACAGTAGTAGTAGTTGTAGTAATGGTCATGGCGATTTGTTATTTATTTTAAAGATGCTAGTTGGTTGACAGAAATGGTATAGGGGAGAGAGAGAGAGAGAGAAAAAAAAAGTAGGGATTAAATAAAGAATGCGGTTTTAAATTCGGTTTATGATTGATGCGGCTTGATAGATTTGTTTCTTCGGATTTTTTTGTTTTCAGGACCATTTGTCAATTGTCTTGGCAAACCAGTAGTAACTGCATCCCTCAAAAAATAAGCAGTACTGGACAAATATATTTTACCTTGTTCTGTTTTCTTTTTCCTTCTTTTTTTATTTTATTTCTGTAGTGCTATTTTTTATGCTTGTAAATTGTTTATATTACTCAGCAAAAAAAATTTTTTTTACAAGAACGCAAGCAATAAAAAGATTGTCATTTTGCATATAGCACAACATTATTTCCCACATATTCATGCCATACACTCCTTTTTTCCGATTATTAATCAATTAGAATTTTTAGAAAAGCAATATGTTTGCGCTTTTCAGTCGACGTCGTGGCTGGAGAACAATATCGCTGCTAAGCACGATATGTGTATTTGTAGTTGTTGCAGCATACAAGCTGATACTTGTTCCCGCAGTGGAAGAGGAGCTGCAGCCCGTGGTCGTCTACAGCGAAAACTTACCAACGCCATTGGTGCCGGTCTGGGAGAAACCAGGATCCCACCATGTCTATTTGGCAAACGGCTGCTTCCTGTTTATCACCAGGACCATGTCGCTAACCAAGGTGCGTAGGACAATGTTTGACATACAAAAGAGGTTCAACGACAGGTATGGCTATCCATATGTCTTTCTAAGCGAGCAGCCACTATCTGAGCTCTTTCAAGAGAGCGCCAGGTATATGGCAGGACCCAATGTATCGGTGGAGTTTGGCCTGATTCAAGAGGAGGACTGGGGGTATCCCGAGTGGATAGTTCCTGAGAGAGCCGAGCAGGCAGCGATGGATTGGGCGGAGGCCAACGATATGGCTGCAGACAGGGCTGGCTATCGACATATGCTTCGGTACTGGGCTGGACCATTTGCAAGTCATCCGTTAATGCAGAAATACCGCTTTATGTGGCGGCTGGAACCAGGATCGCACTATACCTGCGACTTTGAATACGACCCATTTTTATATCTTGAGTCCCGCCGTCTGTCCTACGGCTTTTCGATTTCTTTTACAGAGATGCCTGATGCTGTGCCGTCGCTGGCAAGCGCTGCCAGAGAGTTTGTCTCTGAAAACGCTGAAATATTCGAGGAGACTGCCAGCTCTAGCAACTCTCTGGGGTGGCTGTTTGACATGGAATACAACCGGTGCCAGTTTTTGACAAACTCGGAGATTGTTGATTTGGACTTTATCCGCTCTAAAAAATACCTCAGACTGTTTGGCCATCTGGATCGAAAGGGCGGCATGTACTATGAGCGCTGGTCGGATGCCACTGTGCGGTCGCTGGCAGTAGCCATGTTTTTGAACTCCACTCAAGTCGCTTGGCTCGATGACATTGGCTACAAACACGATTTATTAAACAACTGTCCGACTAGTGTCGAGAGGCAAATGCGATGTGCTTGCGATCCTGCTAAAAGCTCTCATCGCTTGCCAATGTCTTGCTCCGCTCGTTGGAGCACTAGCGCAAGAAGTATAAACCCCAATGACATTTGATAAAGTAATTAAGATAACTTTTTTTTTGAACTGTTTAAACATCAATTATTTTTTTTAAAAATCTCATCCCTATCATAATTATCAACTAGATTATATCGCGGCGAGCAGCAGACATTGCCAAGAGCTGCGCGGCCTCGATATGCTTGTTGCTGTAACTACCAGGGATGCACTGTAGCTTGACAAAATATCCCGATTCGTAGACTCTCCGTTTTATATCCTGGATCAGTTCATAGTTCAAGCTTTCGGGATCCTGAAAACCAATCAAGCTGTCAATCGCCCTTTGTGAATATGTTCCAATAATAACAACTGGGCGAGTAGACATATTATCAACAACGCCGAGATTTATTATAGCTCTCCCTATGGCTTCTAGCTCTGCGCGAGTCGTCGTTTGGATCGGACCAACGATTTTCTCTGACACATTTCTAGAGTCGTTTGGTCCAAAAAACACACCGATGCCTGAGGATGCCTTGGATCTTCTTTCGTTTATACATGATCCATTAGTATACACTACAATTGACATTTTTCTATCTCTATGCGTTTTTTTGCTTGGATATGATTATAAAAAAAGAAAAGAATATAAAATTATTAAAATTATTAAATAAAGATTAGTGCTTGAAAGGTGAATGAGTTGTTTTAAAAATATATAAAATTTTAAAAATATATAAAAGAATGTGAAATGCTAAAGATTTTTTTATTTTTTAATGTTACAGAATATGAAGTAAAGAGAAAAGTGAATTTGATGTTCTTAGCTTCACAGCTTTATATACAGATTGCCTTGCTATTTTACGCCCAAAACTTTTCCTTTTTTTTCTCATTTTTACCACAAAGAAATAAATGGTATATTTCCTTATTAAATGAATCGTTCGATTTTTAAAAGGAACATTGAATATAGGCCGGTTTTCGGCCAAAAATGTTATGTTCAAGCACAGTGTTCCTTTTTTTGAGTTGCATTGGCTCAGTGAAAATCAGGAAAAACGAAAAGGAAAAAATAGTCACGTTATAAGATCATGTCCGAAATCTACTTTTATAACAAAAACGGATTTGGCCGAGAAATACAAATAAATGCTAGGGAGATTTTTCTATTTTTGATCAATGAGGGAATCTTTACTAACTTTGTCGGCTTTTAAAGATGGAAGAAAAAGCTTTTCTATAAGATATGTTGCACTTGTAAAGTCGTGATAGAGAAAATAATACAATGCTATTGTTTTACATCGGGTGGTAAATAAATCAAAAATCCAAGCTAAAATATTATTAAAGATCGAGCAACTTTTTAAAACTATTTTCAAAGTGTATTGATCATTTTGAAAAGTTTAGCTTTTTTTTAGTCTTTATAAATCGGACGATATGTGGTTTTATCAGTAAAGGCTTTGTCTACACTTTCTAGTTGATCTTCTGACGAGTTCCTGTAATCTCTAATCTTCCAACTTTTTGGAGAATGGTCTGACATGTTTTATCACATATTCAGTTGCAAGTCCAATTACAAACATCTGTTGCTGTCCTTTCTTTTGGCTCAGATTTTCTCCAATCCGAGATCAAAAGAT
This sequence comes from Coemansia asiatica, assembly GCA_027478445.1. Taxonomy (NCBI): domain Eukaryota; kingdom Fungi; phylum Kickxellomycota; class Kickxellomycetes; order Kickxellales; family Kickxellaceae; genus Coemansia; species Coemansia asiatica. The sequence continues at coordinate 45,887 of JANBOH010000013.1, read as the reverse complement.
ATGCAGAAAAGAGAAAAAGGATTTACACAACTTGTTTATTTTTGTTCTTACCGCAGCCAATTTTACAAAAGTGAACCGACACCAACAAAAAAACGAGACCACTGAGAACCACGTCTCTTTCTTTCTTTTCAATTTTTTCAATATTTTACTTTATTTTTTTTGTTGTCTAATACATTTTATTTATATATTTAAGAATGCCGGAACAACATCTGCAATGGTACAAAGGTGCTCTTGACAATGCTGCTAAGAGGGCAGCAGCCGATGGAAAAGTGCTTTTAGTTTGTCTGTTTAGCGATTCCAAGCAAAAAGCAGATCTAGAGCAGAAACTGACATCACCTTCTCTTCTGTCTCTGCTAGCCAAGGACTGCGTTGTGTTTTGTCTCTTAAAAGACACCGAAGACGAAAAGGCTTTAAGCAGACTATTCTCCATTTCGTCTTTCCCCCTAGTAATGCTGGTTCATCCCAGCGGAACCGTGAAGCTGACCGGAAATGATATTAACGAGAAAAATATCGAGCTCCATATCGGAAAAAAGCTAGAGAGCCCAAATAACTGCAACAATGATGCTATTTCCTCGCCATCGACGCCTACTACGCCTTTGAACACTATCGAAAATGAGGAGATCCTTGATTGGCAATCTCGAGAGGCCGAGCGGCTTCGCAAAAAGCTTGCCAAGCAGAGAGCCAAGGATGCAGTTTATATCAAGCAGCTGCGCGCGAATATTAAAGATGACAGGAAGACATACAATTATATCCACCGTCAAGAGTCATCAACTGCGCAAATAAGCAGAACGCCTTCAGCAGCTAGTCTGGCAGACGAATCGCTTAGAAACACTTTTGAGGGAATAAAGCAGTGTAGACTGCTTTTTAGAGCCAACGATGGTCAGATGGTTTCTGGTGACTTTGCCAGAGACGCTACTCTGGGAGAGGTAAAATTATTTTTAGAGCGCAAGCTAGGCATAAGCCGAGGCGATATTGAGGTCACAAAAACCCTGCCTCGTATTGTTTTAGGAAAAGACCACGATGAAAAGACGCTGCTGGAGCTACAGCTGGTTCCCTCGGCAACCCTGCTTCTGCGTTTTTCTGCAAAGCCCGCAGTCAAAACGCGGGCCAGATCTGGGTTGTCACTGAGACCGCTTCTTTTGCTATTTGCCTTGCTGGCTCTTATTTTGGCTGCATGGGCTCCACGTAGAAAAACAAATCTTTTGATGCCTCTTTCCTCGCATAATTCTCTTTCGGCTCAAAAGGCTCGAGGACCAGCACAAAATCAAAAGTCTCACTATTCTAACAATTTACTGTAGGAAAACAACAAGTTTAATGCCTACTAATTTTTTTACTTGGACAATTTCTTTACTAATACGTCTCTTGGTTTGATGCCAAAAGTCTTCACTTATCCCTTTTTTCCCTGTTTATTCCGCTTTTTTGTTTTTAATTTTTTTCTTGTCTGGAAAAAGTAAAACAAGAAAAGGAAACGACTTTATAAGAGAATTATACCTGGAATTTTTTTAGCAAGATATAAAGGATTTTTAAAGGTCTGTTAACATCTACAAAAATTTTCCTTTTGTTTCTCTTTTAATAATTTTTTTTACATTTTACATTATTTTTTATTCATATATCTAGTCGTTGTATTGTCTTTGTGTCTCTTTTGTTGAATAAAAAAACCGACTTGTTTAAAAGTTTAAAAATAATCGAGATTTTTCCTGAATTTTTTGTAATTAATTGGCAAACTAGTTGGCTATCGAACTTTTGGTATTATTTTTGAATATCACAATACTATATTATTTTCTTTTTCAACTCTTGTTTCGATAGAGTTTTCTTTAAAATATAGATCTTACTTATGACGTTTGGATCCGATCTAAAGGCAAGTTGTTTGTATTATGAATAATAGAGCAAAGATAACAGTGTGTTTTTTATTGGTTTCTGCTGCAAATAATACTAATTAAAAGTTTGTCTCTATAAATCAATATTTCCACTTTTGTCTGTATATTATTGTAGCCCAACGAGTTTGGAGTCGTCAACGGCCATGTAGAAAGCCAACTAAAGTTGTATGGCGGACTGGCTCAGCTGTTAGCCGAAAAGGCATCGGCCGAGAAGGAATATGGGCGCAAGCTGATGGAGCTATCACGTAATTTCCAGTCACAGCTTTCCAGTATAAACAATTCCAAAAATGAGTCTGCAAACAGAGACAGCATGCAGTCCAGTAATCAAGAAGAAAGCACTGGGAACATAGAGCTTTTCCCAGCTGCTAGCAAATGGGCTTTGTATTTAGAAGGCGAGGGAAATCTGCATCTAAAGCTGGCTGCCTCTATTAGTTCCAAAGTGGTCAACGAGTTGCAAAGGGATATCGGCTCTTTAGACAGTACTAGAAAGCAGAACTTGGAGTTTTATCATCGACTTTTGACTGAACGTGATACGGTCTATGCGCTCAAGGACTCGATGAAGGAGTACTTTGACTCGAGATCCAAGATTTTGGCAACGACGCAGCATAAGCTGGAGCGTGCAACTTCAGAAAAAGAGCTGGAAAAGCTACGCAAAATGGCTGTAAAGCACAAGGCTAAGTGTAATCATGCCAAAAATGAGTATATATTGCAGGTCGCAAAGGCAAATGCAATAAAGAATGCCATAAACCATCAGTTCACTCCGCAGATTATGAACAGTATGCAAGCCATAGATGAACAGCGCGTGGCAGTCATCAAGAGACTTTTATTGCAGTTTATGGAAGCGCAAACATCTATCCATGCAAAGATGGTGAGCAACGCTCGAGAAACGATAAAAGTATTAAACTTTATTTCGCCCAAAGCTGATTCGCAAATGTTTGTCTATCATCGTTTACAGTCGGGTGCTAGCAAATGGGATGAGCCGCAGGATTTCCGCGTTGTTGTCGATAAAGCCAGCGGCGATACCGACCACATGCCTTTGGATGGCGAAAGCCAGGTTATTCTGCGCAATCTGTTCATCGACTCGCGATTAAAAAGCGAAAATTTTGAGGCTGAAGCGCGAGAAAAATTGCAGGTTGCAGAGAAAATTCGACAGCGTATTCTTTCTGGCGTTGAGAACTGCGAAAAGGAAATTGACAATGCTGCTACTGCTGAGCGTCAGGCCATTTTGGCCCAATTCGAGATTATCCAGAGCCAGGCTTTGTGTGCAATGATCGAGAAGCATCTGGGCCATGTCGACCCTGGCTGCCCGCACAACTTTAAGCAAACCTCTGTTACCATATCCAAAACCTGCGACTGCTGCAACAAATCGATAGGCGGATTAAAGCGCAAAGCCGCTAGATGCATTGGTTGTGATTACTTGTGCCATGCAAATTGCCAGATTAAAGTAGAGCCAAACTGTCCTGGTCGGGATACAAACGCTAAAAAGGGATTTTTGTCTATTTTTAAAAGAAAAAACTTGCAGAAAAAGGTGAAGAATATACAGGCGCAGACAACGGCTATGACTGCTGGTGCTGAAACGACCGAGTCAGCCGAGACAGTAGCTGACAGTATAAACTCAGAAGATTTTGCAAGCTCGGCGTCTATATTAGAATCAGCACCAGTACCAGTACCAGTACCAGCAGCAGCAGCAGCAGCTGGAGAAAATATGCCGAACCCTATACCGAAATCAACGACAAATTTAGCAGAACAGCGACAAGACAGACGTTTAAGCACAGCTCCTAATTTAAGAACAAGGTCTTTCTATGGAACAGCAGACAGAAACGCTGTAACAACGCATACTGCACCTAGTCAAGCAATGACTTATCAACAACCAAGTATGCCATTATATACATATACATTGGCACCTTCATGTGCAATGCAGAGTCCTCCTGCTCTTGGCTCTGCATTTACGCAGGCTGATGCGGCAGCAGCAGAAAACAATAGCGCTAGCGGAATAAGACCCTTGATTGCTAAAAATAGCGACTTTACTGATACTTATAAACAAGAGACATTGTTTGAATTGACTAGCCGCAATCGCAACCAATCAACACCATTGCCGCTTAGAGAAGGCAATAGGAGTCTTGTAAACATGAGCCGAATATCTGTCTCTAATGTAATACACAGAGACTCCTCAATACAGGGTTTTCAACCAAATGGAATGGTATCCAAGTTCAACTCAAATATCAATACAAACGCTGCTGGTTTGGCAGAAATTTCTGAGTCGAACGCAACAACAACCATACCATATACATTGCAGCAGCGGCTCCAGCTTCAATTGCAACAACTTCGACAATTGCAGCAACCGCCTTCAACCGCTGCGGGTATTTCTCAACCTATTTTTACCACGGAAATCAGCGATTCTGAAAGTGAAATTTCTTTGGATGAAGACGATGGTCATGAGTACGTGGTGGCATTGTTTGATTTTGCAGGAAGAAGCGCTGAAGAGCTGACATTTGCTGCTGGCGACAGGATCCGGGTTGTGTCTAGAGATATTGGTGGTGGGTGGATGCGTGGCACGCTAAATGGCCATGAAGGTCGTTTGCCACGTAATTACATTAAAACTGAGTAGTTTTACAATTTTTAAAAATAAAAGCAAAAAATGAAATGAACAAAATTTCAAAAATTTATTTATATTTCTTTAGTTTATGCCCGATTATTCTAATAATATCTTTGTTTTCCTTTTGTCCGAAACCACACATTTGGTTGCATATATATATATATGTTTAACAAATGTTTTATTGTTAAAAATAGGATGACATAACATTGACGTTATTTTTAATTTTAATTGTAACGAAAATGAATACATGTGTAAAAAAAATTATTTAAAAGCTTGCAATATATTAATATACAAAAATATATTTAAATATGTCTGAGCACGCGTGTATATATATATATATAGGTGTTTTTTACTTAAAAAATATTTTAGAGCAATGGCAGTTTGAACTTTGGTTTTAAAGTTATTTTCTATTTACAACAACAACATTACTTTATATAATTTAGTTAATATTTTTAGAGTACCTATGAAGTTATTCAACTGTTTTTGCGTTACAGGACTTGTCGTCCTATCAATCTTTAAAACTTCTTTTGCAGCACCTGTAGATATTGAAACTTCTTTGGCAATGGATAGCTCAGACATGGATATCGAAAATGGTATTGAAATGGGCACCTTGGGTCAAGATGGCAATCAGGAGGAAGACGTATTGACTGTTAAACTTGGCTTCTTTTCATATATAAACTCTGTTTTCAATGATATGGCTTCAGACAATGTGCTGGATAGCTCCGAAATTAACGAGCTTATCAGCGACTGGAACGCTGAGCTTTCAGAAAACATTGTTTATGAAAGCGAATCTGAAAGCGAAGGTAACGATGATGTGCTCAATAGTTTTAATGCTGACGAGCAAAGTGATTTTACTGATGAAAGCAACAATTCTTTTGCCTAACAAAACTTTTTTTTAAACTTTTTTATAACAGAAATAAATTATTTTAATTGTAGAAAATGAAGCACAAAAAAATGATTAGTCTTTGTTTCCTGATTCAGAGTATTTCAATCAAAGCTTGATAGTTGATAATGATGTTTACCTACTAGTTTATTCAATCGTCGCTTTGACCTTTTTTATGGTCCACTATGGAAATTAATCAGTTTGTATACCCATATCATACCATTGACGTTGTTGCTGCGGTTCCTGTTGTTGTTGTTGTTGTTCTTGTTGTTCTTGTTGCTGTTCTTGTTGCTGCTGTTCTTGCTGCTGCTGTTCTTGTTGTTGCTGTTGTTGTCCTTGTTGCTGGCCTCCATTTCTATTTTCACTAGGAACAACCTTCTTTGGATTAACCACAACATATGCAACTAGATACAAAAGCGTAGCAAAGCAATAAGCAACAAAAAAGGGTAAATAACTTTTAAAATCACCATCCTTGTCATTTCTGCTAAGAACCGCCGAAGTCAAATGGTCATTAACAATAACAAAAGCAATCAGCAGACTGAATAGAATATGATAGGTTCTCCAGATAAATTCATCAATCCACTGAACGAACTCGATGAATGCTATCATGTAGAGATAAAGCAAAAAGTTTATAATTGATAGAGATAGGCAGGTAAATCTGTAGAATGCATAGAACTGGGTTGTAGAAAAGAAAAACGTTGAGCCCTTGGGTGGATTCTTTTCTTCATACAGGTGATACTTGACTGCTAAAGTTGTCAGTAATCCACAGGTAATAAATCCACATAGACCGACGATAAGGTTTTCCAAATGCCTTCCATTTTTAGTCCACAGCATTTTGGAATAGAATATATAAATAAAATTTACGTAAATAATTTTTATAATAAAAATATAATATATTCATAAGAAAAGAAAAGAAAAGAAAAGCCTTGATAAATTGTATAACAAAAGGTTGCTTTAATTAATGGAATTTTTACATTTTGCATTTTTAATAGAGAAAAGCCCCTAACGTTCTTTATTTTTAAAAATAATCTCTTTGAAATTTGTCCATTACCTTATAAAAAAAAGCCAACAATTGCTAAAAGCAAAAAACTGCCTCATTTCTTTTTTCTAATAAAAAGGAAAAATTGCTTGATGCCAAGAACAAGTATAAAATCAAACAGCTTTATAATTTTTAAAACATTCTAATTGCGTTCAAAATTTAATAGACATTTATAGAAAAGAACGAGTTTCACAGTATATTATACCAAAAAGAAAAAGGTGGGGGGACTAGTTGAGTACAAAGTTATATTGATTATCATGGTCCGAGTTATGCACAAACCACAGAATAACCGAAGCCAACAAAACCAAGCAACTCTGAATAACATTAGTAAACCCAATATACAAAATACCCGGTTCAACTTCGGGAACAATATACTTGATAGCCAAAATAGTAATAGAACCAGCGACACCACCGGCAAGCAACGCGATACCAATAAACAAAGTAAGCTTGGCCTTGCCAGCCAACGAAGATGAAGACGAGCCATAGCCGAAGCCATCGTCACGCAAAAGTGATAGGTCGATGGAATTGGTTATAATCATTCCCAGGGTACAGAGTATGCCGGGAATCCAGTCCTCGAAGCCCATGGATACTGGCGAGGATTTTGTGCGAGAGAGTACTAGGCCGTCGATGAAAAACCACCAGCCGAGGGTAAATAGAGCACCGGATAGGTAGGTGCCAAAGTCATGGAGTTTGTCGCGTATGGCGCTGGGCAGCTGTGGTAATTGACAATTCCAAACAAATATACGTGTCATTATTATTATTACCGCGTATCGTTAGAAATCAATAATAAGAAAGAAATACAAATAAAATTGATATTCAATAAATGGTTGAAACTGAAGCGAGATTGCAAAAGAAAAAGTTTAAAAAAAGAAAATAAACAAGGTGTAGTGAAAAGAAAGCGAGTATTCTTTTTTTTTTGTCTTTGTGCTGACGTTTTTATTTTCTGAAATCCAAAAGAAAAAATGCATGAAACCACGTGCCAAAAAGCCAAAAAAAATAAGCATGAGTATTTCAAAAAAAAAAAATTCCACTTTTTTGTTCATTGTTTCATTGAATATAAAAAATTACAAATATTTTATTTTTTTATTTAAATTTACTAAAGATTCAAATATGGTTGAGCTATTCGGCGGCGCAATACACATGGATGTACCTTCGTCCCTGGTAGACGTAAGCCAGTTCCGCGAAATCCCAGACCACCAAGAAGTCTATGCCTCGAAAACCAGCGACCAAAACCTGATAGTCGAGATCCTCGAACCCGTCAAGCAAAAAAATCACGAAGCCCTCATATACCATTTCGAGCAAGTCGCCGAGACCAACGAGTCAGCGGAAAGCCAGATTGTTTCCATAGAACCTATTGATATAAACCAATCTTTCGGGGTGGATCAGGCGTTTGTATTGGTTGGCAGTCAGACAGTGGCAAAGTTTAAGGAACAAAGGGATGCTGATAACTTGATTTGCGTTTTTATGGCGTTGCTCAGAGTTTCGAGATTTAAGGCGGATATTCTGGTTACTATGAATTTGCCTGTTAGGATTAGCGAGAAGAGCAGTAGCTTTGAGTCTGTCAGGGAGACTGGTGGGATTCCTCAGGTCGATATAGAAAAGGATAAATCTGAATTTGTCGCTGTCGTCGAAAGCCTTGTTATCAAGGATACCGGGCTGTTTGGGTAATAAAAAAATATCTCTTCAAAAATTAGAGTACATATTCTAATTTTTTTTCGTTGTGGTTAATTATCTTTTTTTTTTGATCGGTCTTTTCAGGCTCTATCTTATTAATTGATAGTTTTATCTGCTCCAGATTCCCAGTCTTGGTCTTCCGTCCATGCTCCAACGCCTTGCGATACATTATCAGGGCATCATCTACTTTGCCTGTTTTCTCGGCAAGTGTTCCCAGATGATATATCGAATGCGTATAGCAGTTGTCACAGGCACGCACGCCCTCATGCCTTGTAGTAGCAGCCAGAGCAGAGTTGGTCCAAGCTTCTGACTCTTCGTTCTTCCCTTGCTGTCCAAATACCTGAGCCAAATCCAGCATCACCACGGCATCCAGACAAGTCCACTGGTCGATCTTCTTGGAAGACTCCTTAGTAACCAACTGGTTTCTGTCTCTGATCTCAGCCAAAAGCCCCTGTAAGAGCACGCTGGCAGACTCAAAGTCACCCTTGAGCGCAAAATTCTCTCCCAAAGAAGCAACAAACCCCGCGGTCTGAGCCCTCAGCCGATCCCTCTCTTTAATATCCACCTGGCTGTTGTCCAACTGCCTAGAAGCCTGCAACGCCACACCATATATCTGAAGAGCTCTGTCAAAATCGCCTTTTTCGGTAACCAGAGGTCCCAGCACCTGTGCAATTCTACAAATCTGCTGTCTCTGCCAAACCCCCTCATACTCTTCATTCTTCAATTCGCCCTGATTATCTGCGATTTTCGCCCAACAGTCCTCCAGCATCCTCTCTGCAGGCTCCCTCTCGCCCATTTTTGAAGCAGCAGATGCCAATCGCACAACTATCTCCTGTACCTCGGCAGAATCCTCGCTCAGTTGCTTATCTGCATATATCTGTTCCAACGCCCGGAGAAGAAACACATAGGCGATCTGCGGATTAGGCACCAGGTGTTCCCTCATAGCTGCTCCTCGAAGAAGCTTCCTGGTTTCTTTTCTCTCTATCAAAGCTGACACTGGATAAGTGGAATCAAGGTAATAGTTCATTGCAACGTAGAGTCCCATGATGCTGGCTACTACAGAGCCGGATACTAGGCTGATTAGCTTTATTGCTCCCATGTAGGGCTGCAGCTTGCCTCTGGGCGTGTTGTCTATGTGGAAGGTCGATATGAATCGTCTTGCGGAATATTTATTCATAATGCTACCATGGCATCGGCCAAATGCAGCTGCCAGTCGAGGCACTCGAGTCAATTTACTACTGGCAAGGCCAAAAATCATTTTTGTGTGCAGGTAGAGGAATAAGGATGCTAAATGTTCTTTAAAAAAATATTATTAAATTTAAAAAAGGTGATAAGGAAACAATAAATAAAACAAGGAAAAAAAAACGAGTTATTGAAAAAAAGGAGGTAGCGCAAAAACCGTTTGTTTAAAAAAAAAATAGTGGAAGAGGTAAGAAAAAAAAAGGTAGAGAATTGCGATAAGGAAAGAGAAAAAAAAAAGACGAACACACATATTGAAAATATTTGTTTTAGCGGCTAAATTTCCTCTCCAAGAATTCCAGCAGTTTGATCACACTCAGATGCACATACTCCAGATCAAGAATATCGATCTTATTGTGCTTCCGCTCCAGCAGATCCTCCAGGAGCAAGTCCATATTGACCACTGGTTTCTCGCGACCCTTGTAGAACAAACGGATAACGTAGGACGCCGCAGAGGGACTACTGAACGTAAAATACACCTTGTCCTGGCGGTTCTCCGGAATATTCGACTTGCACACGACGCCCAGACGCTCCAAGGCATCCAAGCGGTACTCGTACACGGCGCTCGGCCTGTCGTCGCGCTTAATCTGCTGGCGCCTGCTCTGCAGCGGCTTGTTGTCTACGACGGTGACTCCCACCGGCACGGCGTTCTTCTTGCGCTGGTGCTTGGGCGTTGCCGACTGCATGCGCACGTTGCTCAGATACGCCTTGTAGGTCTCGATCTGCGACGAGAGATAGCCGTTGTAGTCGCAGATGGTCTTGTACACATCGGTCAATCCGCGTATCTCCTCCTCGACTTTGTCGCGCAGGCTGCCCAGATGTGCTAGCTCATGCAGGATCTCCTCGGTCAAGTAGCGGTAGCCGTCGTTGCGGTCAATGGCACCGTTGTTCTCGAGCTCCACCAGCATCTCGCGTACCTTGATGCCCTTGCGCACGAGCATTGAGTCCTTCGAGGTCGCCGCCTGCTCTGCGACAAACAACAAGTCCATCTTGGCCGCAGCGTTGCTCTCGGGCTTGTACCGGTTGTACTTGAGATGCGGCATGCTGCGGATGATCTGCACCAGGATGGACTTTGTCTCGACATACATGATGTCGTGCTGGGTCAAAGCGTTGTCTGCTGCAAGCGTCGAGAGGTCTGATAGGATCGGCGTCTCCCATTTGCTGAACAGAGAGAGCTCCATGGTCGCATTGAGGTTGCGCGGGACCAGGGCCGGTGCATCGCCCAGCTCGTCCATAAGCGCCCGCAGATGCGAGTCCTGCGCCGGTGCCAGGACATGCAGGTGCTGGCGCAGGAGCGCATGCGTGTTGTACAGCTCGTTGAGCGAAATGTTCAAAGTGATGTTGTGCTTGGTCAGAGCTACGTACTGGTCCATCTCCATGTTGTCGTAAAAGTCGCTGACCTCGCACAGGTCGTTGAGGAACTTGTTGATTCGGGCCCGGTTGTCCTCGACAAACGGCGACAGCTCCTCCATGTACTTTTCCTTCGAGTACGTCGGCTTGTTGGCCAGGTTCTGCAGTAGCTTTGCGACAAGGGTCAGCACGCGCCGAGGATGCTGCGTGGGCGCGTTCTCGATCAGCATGTGCGCCTGCGGTGTCACGATGGCTGGGTTGATGTAGCGCAAAAAGAAGAAGCCGCCGATTAACGAGCACACGGCAGAGTTGGGCGCATCCGGGTAGCGCCGTTTAGTCAGTGACCGGATTTGCTTGCAGATCCAGCGGATTCCATAGGGCGTGTCCTCGATATGCGCGATGATCGTGTCCAGGAACCTGTTGGCTATGCGCGTCAGCTCGTCAAGGCGCGGCTGAATGGCACTACGCACCAGTGGGTTATTGGTCGCATCCTCCGTCGATACGCCCTGAGGGAAATTGTCGACTGGCAGGTTGCGGTCGATGCGCTCCTGCCTCAGCTCCTCGTAGACCTTGAGCGGGTTAATCTCCAAATTCAGGTCGCGGTTTTCAATCACGCGCACGATCTCCTGGGAAATAACGTTTTTCAGGTACACCTGGCCGGGACCACGGCTGGTGTAGGTGTTCATCATGCGCGACACAGGCGTATTCTGGCGAAGAAGGTTAGAGAACTCCTGCGTGGTCTCGAACTGCGCGGCAAGCACAAGCTGGAACATTGTCAGCAAAAGATGCTCTTCGCGCGACTCGTACTGGTTGCCGTAGAGCGTGAACATGACTGTTTGCAAAAGCGTGTCGATTTCGCTCAGGGTCACCAGGCGGGTGAGCGATGCGATGTGACGCGGCTCGTTTTGCAAAAGGAAAAACAGATTTCCGTAAAGCTGCGTGTGTTCGCTGTCGGGGTAGTAGTCGTTGCTTCCCTGGTTGACATCTTCGAGATGCGATGACAGCTCTTTGACCTCATCAGCGGCCATGCGGTTCTGGATGAGAAGAGCAATTCTGCTGTCGAGATAGCGCACATCGCGTTCTAGCAAAAAGTTCTTTTTGGACTGTGCCGAGATGTGACCTTTGAGTTCGCGCAGCTTTCTTTGAGCTAATTAGATATAGATGTTTTTTTGCCAAGAAAATAAAAACAATGTATTATCTTGAATTCTGTTAGTTTAGACGAGCGATTTTGTCCACTCAGTGGTCGGTCTGCACGAAATGCAAATCCAACGACTAAAAAAAGAAAAAGTGCATGTAACAGTGTGTTTTTTTACATGCTTGTTTTATTTGTTTTTTTTTTGCTGTTGTTGAGCCATGTACACACATGATCAATGTGCATATAACAGCAATGAACAAAATGTTTTCGTCATGTCATCTTTAAACAAAACTTGTCCACTGGACTAGTGCTAGCGTGTGAAACAGTTTGTTTAGTTCTTTTTTTTGTTATTGTCATGCAATGGCTCTAATTTCAAAAAGATTGTTCAAGTGCCTGGATACAAAACAATATATAGAAAAGAGACAAACTAGACGATTGCCAAAATCATTTAAAAGCAACATCATTACATTATTTTGCCAAGCAAAAAAAAAACGTCAGAGTTGTGTATTGTTTTCTATTTTTTTGACAAGATATTAGCAATAAGACGCAGGACTGTTATTTCTTTTAGGAGCTTTTTGGATTGGGATTTGGCAGACGGGAAGTGGAGGGATTGTCATGAACAAAATATAAAGCATAATAAGAAATAGCAATTGGAAAAATAAAGGACCCAATTCTTCTTTGCAAACAAGGTCCTTTTTGGCTTTTCTATTTTGCTTCAAGCGATTAATAGTACCCAGATGTTTGTGTTTTTTTTTTTAAAAAAAAAAGGACGAGGGAAAAAATAATTTATCCCCAAAAAAGAAATTATCAAACAACAGGTACCTAAAACTAGTAGCTTTTGAGATTGTTGTGAACGGGTTTCTTATTTTTTTTTGGAGCATTCAAAAGAGAAAATAAACAAGGGGATGAGAGGGACAAGAGGGATAATAGCAAACAAGAAGAACCCAATTGTCAAGCACCACTAGGCATATATGTCTTTTCCAACAAAATAGAGATAAAAAAAGCGGATTTTATTTCATGAATTTCTTACCTTCAGATAGTTCATCCAGGACTTCTTCGTCGCGTTCCGCTACAATGGAATAGAGCGCGGTAACCGAGTATCTTCTGCTGCTACGGTCGGCGTCTTTGCTCTGAAAACTTGACCGATTACTGATGTTGCTGTGGACGCTGCGGACAGCTGATGCGGGAACTGCTGAACCAACTGGTGTTTCGTTTGACCCGCGGTTACTTGAGCGTCTGACTGAATCAATCATAGTAATAAAAAAGATATGAAAAAGGAGTAAAGAGGATTAGGAAGGGTGTTTGTATGCCAAAGAGTATGCTTATTATATATATATATATTTAATAAAGCAGGAAGAAATATATGAATAGGTTTAACAAAAAAGAAGTCGTTAAAAATAGAATAAGAAAGAGAAATTGCGGGTAGCCAAATGTAAACAAAAACAAAATTAAAGGAATTTATATATATTATAAAGAGAGCGCAGAAAGAAAAAATAAAAATAAAAAACTGTAAAGAAAAAAATGAATTCTTTTTTGTTGTGGCTGTTACTCAACAAAGAAATCCGTTTTCAATAGCATTCTATTTTATGTTATTTTATTTTATTTTATTTTTTATTTTTTGGTGAATGCGCTTGGTCAAGAATTTATTATAAAAAACAAACTGGCATTTTTTTATCCATTCTTTGTTCCTCCCTCCCCCGTCTTTGGTTCTTTACAGTGATGACAAAAAGTTTTGAATTCTCTATCCACACAACGCCCTTTTGCTCTCTCCTGATAACAGGAGAGGTGGGTGCATTCCGCCGCGGAATCGTTAAAGACCGCAGCAACAGTTATCTAGGTAATTTGTAATTTTTGACAATTCAAAAAATCACAAGTTTATTTATGACTTTTGAAAAACAAAAGCTAGAGAAATAAAACTAGGCTCGTTTGAAAGTGCAGATGACAAAGAATAAAGAAAAAATATAAAAAAACATTGCTGCTTTCCAATAAACGGCCATATGTGCAGAACCTTTTTCTGGACTCGATATTTCCTCAGTGCTTCCTCTGGTCAGCCAATTGCAACCAGCCTCAACTGGTCTTTTTTTTTTTGCAATGGATGGTCCGGCTTTCTTTTTTTATTCCTTACCGTAAAAAAGAAACTGCAGATCCAACCAATTAATGATTGAGTTGTACAATGAAAAAAAAAAAACAATTTTATCAGGAAACCATGCACAAATATCCCGATTATATATATTATTTATTGCTTCATGCAAACTTTCTAATCTCGGTTTCGTATAACTTTTGACTCCTGTCATTGAACATGCAGAACACGATTCTATCAATACACCCTGGATTATCCCCCACCCACTTCGCAACCACAGGCACCACCACCTGGCAAGCTGCCTCCGCCGGGTACCCAAACACACCCGTAGACACACAGGGGAATGCAACTGTACGCAGCCCATGTTTCTTCGCCAAATCCAATGACTCCCGGTAGCAGCTAGCCAGAAGCTCCGGCTTCTCTCCAACAGGCCCCACTGTATGGATCACATGTTTGGCTGGCAATCTGTATCCTCGGGTTATCTTGGCCCTGCCCGTGGCGCAGCCATTGAGTGGGCGGCATTCTTCGAGGAGCTGTGGCCCGGCGGCACTGTGGATGGCTCCGTCGACGCCGCCGCCGCCTAGGAGGCTGGGCGCCGCGGCGTTCACTATGGCGTCGACGTGGAGGCGGGTTATGTCGACGTGGAGGCGGGTTATGTCGCCGCGCCAGATACTTATTAGTGAGAGAAACGACCCCATATTAGGGCGTTCGCCTAGCTGGGATGCGGCTGTTGGGATGGAAGAGAGCAAGATGGAGTTGGCAGGCATGGAAAATACTAGTAAAATAATAAAAGCTGAAAATAATTGAAGAGGAAAAAAAAAGGAAATTGCCAAACTTTTTTGTGATTCAAAAAAAAAGGAAATGATGACGGAGATACTACAAAAACTAATTCTAGATAAAATTCTCATAGATTGCACAACACTTATTCATCACGTATATAGCTGACTGGAATCCTGCCCTCTCGGCCACCCACTGCGCCCTGGATCCAGCCCTCGCCGATATCCCTTGACACCACACGGATCCTGTCCCCCTCTCTCACCGTCAGCTCATCGGCATCGCGACCATCAAAATCATAAAGCGCCACAACATACTCCTCCGCAACCACTGGCGGCATCAACGCCCGGTTCTCAGGAACAACGCGCTTGCGGTACTCGCTCATATCCACGTACGACGTGGGCACCAGGCCCTGCTGCCCACTGCCCACAGAGACCTCAGTCCATCCGCTGCCGTCCTCATCGGCTTCGATCACCCGCACCAGATCGCCAGCACGCACTGTCAGCGTCGTGGATCCGTCGCCCTCGAAATCGTACAGCACGGGTACTTGCGCTCCGTCGGAAGACACTAAAGGCGTCATCGGAGGCACCCGGCCCATCGTTGACGTCCGCAAAGCAATAGCCAGGGCATTGGGCTCGGTCATTGGCGATGCAGAGGTGCGGGGCATGGTTGCTGCTGCGTTAAAGGACAGCGAGCCGCGAGCCGAAAGCGACGTCTGCGAGGCGCTGTAGCTGGCCGCGCTGGCCGACTGATTGAGGCTCTGTGGCGGCTGCTGTGGCGGCGTCGCAGTAGCTGCCGCAGCGATATCCCCCGAAGCGCCCGACCCAGCCGACGCGGTCGACTGCGACCTCTGGCGCTCACCCTTGCCCTTTTTAGTGCCGCGTCTGCCAAACAGCGACAAAAACCCACCCTTGGCTTCTGGGTCGCGGCCAGGACAGTTGGGCTCAACTTTGATCTGGCATTTTGCATGGCACGAGTACTCGCACTGCGCACACTTGCCAGCCTTGCGGTTCAGCCCACCGATGGACTCGCCGCAGTAGTCGCAGGTCTTGGAGATGGCCACCGTGAACGCCTTGAACTCATGCGGGGTGCCCAGATCAACGCGGCCCAGGCGCTGCTCGATAGCCTCGCACAACGCCTGGTACTGCACTGCGTCCAGCTCAGCCAGTGTCGCCTCGCGCTCGGCCGTAGCTGCGTTCTCCAGCTCGCGCTCGCTGCCCTTAGTCGATGTCTGCGCGCGCTGGCGACTCTGCTCGGCAGCCAGCGTCTTTTCGCGTGCATCGGCCTGGGCCTTGGCTGTGCTCTTTTGTGCCTGGATGCACATGTTGCGCAGAATCACCTGGCTCTCGCCGTCCATCATCATATTCTCGTTATCGCCGCTCGCCAGGTCCACGACAACACGGAAGTCGGGCGGCTCGTCCCAGCTACTGGCGCCCGACTCGAGCCGCCGCCTGACAAACTGCGCCGAATCCACTTCCGGCGCAATCCTTCCCACAATATGCATCGTGCGCTGCAGACCGCTGACCATCTGCGCACCGGCCGTTTCCTGCATGGCCAAGAGCTGCAGCAAAAGACGTCTAGTCGCCATTACACGCTGCTCATCCACAGTCTGCATGCTGTCCATTATCCGCGGCGTAAACATTTGGTTAATCTCGTTCTTTACAGAGTTGGCCACCGCCACCTGCAAAATGTACTCGTTCTTCGCCTGATTCCTCGCGCTCATGTCTCTCTCGGCCTTCTGCCTGTGCTTATCCTGGTCTTTCTCGGTGGTAGCTCTTTCCTGTTTCTGCTGCGACTGCGCCAGGGCCTTGGCCTTTGTCTCGTAGCTTGCCCGCGCCCTATCCTTTTCCCCAAACACCCGGTCCCTTTCGGCCAATAGACGTTGGTAGAACTCCAAATTGTGCTTCCGCGTTTCACCAAGACTCTCGAACGCCTGCCGCAGTTCGTCGGCGATGTCGCCGCTGACCTTAGATGCCAGCTGCACGTGCAGCCGGCCCTCCTCCTCCAGGTTCACCGCCCACTCGTGTGCCGCAGGAAGCAAGTCCAACGGAGCGGTAGATGAGGCTTCGGCTTCGGTTAATGCTAGGCTGCTGAGCCCTGCGCCTTCTTTGGCCTCAAATATGCCTGCTAATTGTGCTTGGAAGCCGCGTGCTAGTTCGAGGACTTTGCGGCCGTATTCTTTTTCTGCTGCTGCTTTTTCTGCCAGCAGCTTGGATAGGCTGCCGTACACCTCGAGCTGTTTCTCCACATGTCCATTTATCGCGCCAAATTCGTTAGGCTAAACAGTAGAAATTGCCAAAATAAAATGTTGTTAGTGGGTCTGAGCAAAGCGAGATGAAAAAAAAGGGAATGCATTTGGTTTTGTTTGAAGTAGCTCATCAGAGCTGCTCAGGTATGCCGTATCTAATTGCGAATACTTGCCTTTAATTCGGACCCAAAGGTCATTATTACTCGAATTTATGCTAATCAAACAAAAGTGTACTAATGAAAAAAAAAAATGAAAAAGTAATATAAAGAAGCGTGATGGCTTTCATTATATAAAAAAATGAGGAGATAATTCAAAGGATACAAATTAAATCCCAGTTTGCCTATTATGCTTTAACTGATCGTTCTGCGGCAAAGCCAAAAAACAGCACCAATGCAGAAACCAATGCAGCAAGCATCGCGGCATAGACGTACGCAAGAGTCTTTGGACTGATCAGATCCCAGCGATCCTCCAGGAACAATCCTTTTTCCTCCATCTCCCTCCTCCGCCTTTCCTCGCTCTCCTCCAGCTCCTTCTGCCGCTGCTCCCTGCTACACAGAAGAAGCGTGCCTGTGGGCACCAGCCCCAGATCTTCGAGCGTGCTTTCGTCGATGTCGCTCGTGAGGACGCATGCGGGCATGCGCTTGGATACCTCGGTTGTCGCTGGATCTAGATCGAGGTGCTTGTGAGCATGTTGTCTGATTTCGGCTAGTGTCGTGGTTTGAGGGAACTCGCCCATGGTAGTGCGTCCGTCGCTGACCCGGAACAGAATGCGTGTGCTGGCCATGGATGATGCTGATGACGTCGGCGATGAGGACATATTTGAATTAGGTGCAGATTAAGACAAAAATGATTTAATGTAATCAAGCTTTGGAAAAGAGTGGTTTGCGGACAGCAGATTATTCCTTTCTCACGTTTTTTTTTTCAATGAAAGGATACGGCGCCGATTTCGGAGTTTTTTTATAGCATTGAAATCATCAATGGATTTTCCACTTTTGAAATCCAACATAATGCTCTTTATTTTTTTTTTTCAGATGAACCAACAGTGATGACAAAACAGATTCCAAGATGCAATTTTCTCGCGTTGTACAGAGAAAAAGTGGAGTTTGTTAATCAGAAATAAAAAAAGCATTGTTGTTTTTGTTTTAATCGGTTTTTTTTTTCTTACGAAATCTATTTCCCTTGCCAGCGTAACATAATCCAGAACATTTAAACTTCAAAGCTCGTTTCTTTTTTTTTTCCACCTTATTATTTATTTTCTTTTTTGTTAATTTATTTCCATTCTTTGTCGCGGATATAATGAAACGGGGATCGTGCACCACCTTACCGAGCAGCACTGATGGAGGCGACGGATCGGAGATAACTCACTTTGTCATCCTAGTGCCTGGCACCGGCCCACACAGAGAAGACGAGAAACCCAAAGGCTCGTTTCTGAAGAAAGCGAAAAAGTTCCGCGAAACCCTCCAAGACACTTGTCGACGAGAGTTCCCCGATACGGGGGCAACAATCGAAATGGTGCCTATCGACTACCACGCGGACATGCAGGGGCTGGAGACCACCAGTAGGCGGATGGCCAAGGCCACGTTGCCCTCGATCCCGTGGATCCGCACAATGGACAACGAGGTCATCGGCGATATCCTGTACTACTTCTCAATGTTCCACGGCCGCAGGATGCTCGAGATGGTCATTGGAAAACTCAACAGTGCGTATTGTGCGTTTTTGGAAGCAAACCCGGGGTTTAAGGGCACGGTCAACCTGGTGGCGCATTCGCTCGGAGGTATCGTGTGCTATGAGATCTTGTATTTTATGAACCAGATAGACAGAATAGGCCAGGCGATGCAGGGAAACGTGGAGATGGAACGCTATAGAAACCTGCCTAGGCTAAAGTTTATCCCCGATAGATTGTTTACCATGGGATCGCCTATCGGGGGTACCATGGTGTTCCGCAACCTGACTATGAATGAATTTCACATGGGTCCCGTGGGGTTCCACAACATATTTCATCCGTTTGATCCCTTCGGATACCGAACCGAGCCTTTACACGACGATTTTTACGCGGATATTGCTGCTGTGCCCGTCACCGCAGCAAGACAAAGCGATCGCCCAATGCATAATAGTGGATCGAATCATGGGTGGACCAGGCATCTGTCGCTGAGCGAAAGCATGGGCGATCTGGGCAAAAACGTCCTCGACGCAGTGGCACTTGCTCCAGTGACTCTGATGGGTGCTGTCAGATGGGCTGCCAAATCCTCGGTGGCCCTGCCTATCAGCACTGTGGCCAGCAAAGTCGGTAATAAGCGCAGAGAGTCTTTGGACTTGGGTCGCCCGTCCAAGCAAGCTGATGATAATGGCTCGCTGCATCTCCATCGACGAAAGACATTCTTTGGCCTGCCATCCACCAATCCCCACCATCATCACCGCCCAAACAAAGTAGATGCTACAAGCAGTACTATTGCTCGGACACATTTTCGGCGTCGGAGTTTTTCTAGGCTGCTGCCGAGCTTCAAGGGTTTCAGCTTTGGTAGCCACACCAGGAACAACTCCCTTGTTTATGACGGTGATGGCAATGAGCAGATAAAGGCGGCTATCGAGTCGATGCCCGTGGCTTCTACTAACAAGACTGATGATCTAGATGGCTACGGAGAGCCAGAGGACCGTCTCTCGGAGTCCCCGCAATCATCGTCGTCATCGGCGCTGTCCCTGATGTCGCTCGCCGCGTCCTCGCATCTCGCAGCCACCGCCGGCGTCCTCGCGGCCTCAGAGTCCCCAGCCACAACAGACCCTGCAATGCCCAGCCACACCAACCCCAGCCATTTGCCAGCTGATACTAAACAAAACACATCAACTGATCATCCAACGTCTGATCACAGTAGAAGACAAGCCGATGCACGGCCTACCGGAACGGTCGACGATATAGCGACGGACGATATGTTCGGGCAGCTAATCCGGATCTTCGGGCCGTCCAGGCCGCCCAACAGGCAGCAGCAGATGGCCGAGTCGCAGGGCCTGCCGCTGTCCTCCAAGCTGCTCGCTGCACGCCGAACTGCTGCCAGCCAGGTCACCCGCGGCGGAGCATCACTCAGAGTAACTAACACGGTTCCTCTGGACCTTAATGGTCTGGCGACGTGTCCGCCAGAGATAAGTGATGCCGCGGCTAATCAAGAGGCTCCTGCTGATCAAACTTCTGCTGTACCTGTTTGTGCAGTTAACGTGAGGACGCCGCCGGATCTCCGGATACGCAGGGCCAATTCTTTGCCCCACAAAAACGACGTTGCTCTCGTGTATCTGAGACCTGATAATATGTTGCCTATGCTGTCTCGCCGCAGCACCACGGCGCCAGCAAAATCGCCAGTGCCAATGATTGGTCGCAGTTCCAGTATGGCCGATACACAGTCGGCTGTGCATCAGATAGCTGCTGCAGATCAGTCAACTAATGTCTCTGAGGAAGCTAGTGGTAGAGAGAAAGAAATGCTGCAGCAGGACCAGCAACTTGCAGATGATCAGATGGAAGCGCATCCTTTGCCCTACTCTGAGCGCATGGACTATATTATTCCGTTTACCAAAAGGCATCTGCAGAATGAGTACTGGCTGGGTTTCCATGCTCATTTCAGCTACTGGACTAGCAAAGAGGTCATCTTTCATATCCTTCACCATATGATATGCAATCCGGCGTCTAAACTCTCTAGATCTAATAGTTCTTTCACGGATATTCAAATGTAAATCATCTTCTAGTATACATGTTGGGAGTATTTTGTTTCGTTTATCACTTGGCAGTTCTCTGAATATTGAAAATCCAAACATGGAAATTAGGAAAGAGCACATGGTGTTTATCCCACAGAAAATCAACAAATAAACCGATCTGTTTTTCAATATCATTAGTGCGGTTTGTTCACAGCACTTTGAAACTTAAAAAGGATAAACATGGAAAAGACGGTTTGTATATTTGGTTTATTAAAGCCAAACTCTATTCGAGCGAACAATCCAAGAAATAGTGTTAGTTTTCCTAAAATATACAGTTATATTTATATCTACACATCTACAATTCCTCTACGTAAACTTTTAAAATCGTTATTCTATCATAAATTTTTTATTCTATTCAGTTTTTTTTTTTTTGATGAATTGTTTAAGTTTTTTTTTTTTTTTGCCAAACGACCGACCAACCGGTCAATTGCAGTGCTGCGGCAAGAGGAAAACAACAATGCTATTCAGAAGCCCATGCATCTTATGATACTCATGCCGGGCACAAGACTGCAGAGAGAAGATAGGTGACCAAAAAAAAACTCGTTTATCGCACGAGCCAAAACGTTCTGTCAATGAGTCAAGGAATTCAGCGCACAGAAGTTTCACGACTACAAGCCCAGCGTCCATGTTTTGACCATCGACTATCATTCCGATATTCACGACCACGAATCTGCCAAGCAGTAGGTATGAGGAAAATAGAACCGATAATAAACGACACTACTACTGGTGACATTGAATGCTCAGTAGCTGATGTTCCAGGCACATTTGATTTCGAGTCGCATCAGCAGCAAAATAAGGAGCATCTGGTTGATCCGCGCTATACCAGTATCGACGATATTTCCACAGACGACATGTTTGGCCAGCTAAACCAAGCTGTTTGGCAATTCCAATCGTCTGAGCCTGGAGCAAGCAGATGGCGCAAACTCAGGGCCTGACACTGCCCCCGCGTCTTTTGTCCACTAAAAGACGGACTCGCAGGTCGACTAGAGCCAAAAGACCCACTAGTGGCATAATCAAAAGAAACAAGGAGCTGCCTGATATGCCTACGTTGCAACAGGGCCTTGTGTCTCAGTGTCTGGCGTTCAAGGACAAGCCGTTGCCGATGCTGCCTAGACGCAGCGTTACTGCTCCTGTGTTTCTGGAAAAACGACCGCGCCGATCACCAAGTCCATGAAAGCCAAGGCAATAATAATGGCGATGATGATAGCGACTCTGGCTCTGGCTGGGATTCCAAGCCTACCACGTGTACTGGTCAAGCAAGGACATTGTGTACCATATTCTGCGCCATATGATCTGGAACTCTACCGTTAGTGGCTCCAAGAAGGAACTGGGTCGCTAAAGCAGTTTTTATTAGTAGCAAGTGCGAAGAAAATTATAAAATGTAAAAATGTTTTTTTTTAATCTATCTTTTTGCAAGACTTGTCGACGGCCTCGAGAGAGGGAAGTGCCTCGTCAATGCGCTTTGCCTGAGCCTCCTGTACACGCTTCGAGTTTCGCCACGAGCGGTCGTAGACCTCATGCGAGGGCTTGCGATATGTGTTGAACAGACGGTCAAACACCGTGGTAAACTGGCCGTAGTTGTAGTTAAAGTACAAGTGATGCACCGTATGATGAGCTGCGCCGTTGACCACCGGGTTGCTCGCTACGTACTCGCCGTCGTGGATCATCACGCTCCAGACATTGACAAAGGCAAACAGCGCCAGGTACACGTACTCATGAATGGGGAACACAAAGACGGCCAAATGATAGGGAATCGACTGCATATATCCATCGACTGGATGAAAGGCATGTGAGGCATAGGGCGTGCACACTATCCACTTGTGGTGCAGCTTGTGGCACTTGGCATAGACCAGCGGGTGATGCTCCAGGCGGTGGACCCAGTAGATGCAAAAGTCCGTGAACAGAATAAACATGGCGGCTGACAAGAACAGATACGCATAGCCAAACTTGTCCCACTCCTTGTACACCTGCGAGTAGCCGTGCAGCTGGCCCAGGATCCACGGAATGGTCATTATGGTGATCTGGGGCAAAGCTCGCGACGCACAGGCCATCTCCAGGAACCGCTGCCTTGGAAGAAACTTTGGATGCTGTTCCTGCTTTTTGTCATAGATGAGTTTGTACGACAGGCCGGCTGTGCCGAAATAAAACGTCACGATGTACGAATAGACAAACACAAACAGCGACAGCGACTGGCGAAAGAGGCTGTCACGCGGAAGCGGCGCTGTGGATGTCAGCTCGGCTGCCTTGTAGTAGATACTGTCAAAGACATAGGTATCCAAATAGTGCATAACAACGTCCATGGCTGATGGCTAATAGCTGTGATAGCTGCGCTAATAGGGAGCGAGGGCGAGGAAAAAAGAGAAGAAAAAAGTGTGCTGTTTGTTTGTAAGGGGCGACTCTGGTTCCCTGAAAATGAAAAAACTAAATATTAAAAATAGCAGTAAAAATAATAAGAAGCAAAAGTTAGTATTAATATGACCAGCTGACCTTGAACAAAACAGAATAGATAAAGATAAAAAAGATGGAATAGAAGAAAAGAAAAGAAAGTGCAGAAAAACAAAACAAATCAGAAAAGCCTTTCAACAAAAAAAAACAAAGAAAATTCGGGGATGAACAAAGGCAAGAAAGGATTTTCTCAATTTATCATATTTAACAAAAGGGGCGAGAAAAAAAAAAAAACAAAACAACAAAACAAAACCAAGCATTTAGAAAAACCTTACCTAATAGAAGAGTGCAAGAACAGACCTCTGTGTTTACGTCAAATAAAAATATTTGGTACTCGATAACTGCGTTTTTTATCTTCTAGTTTGCTTCTATTTTATACACAATGCGATAAATCAGACAAACAAACAAAAGATATAGTAATGGGAAAAAAAAGAAAGAAAAATAAGAAAAATTGCTTTTTGGGAAGCAAGAAACAAGAGAGGAAAAAAGTAGCTAGCTGGTTTATAAATCATTTTTCCTTCTTAGCACAGGCTTTTATTTATATGCGTGATTGAGCTTTGATGTCCATTGACATTTACCGCAAGTTAGAACTAAAATTGCTATTTTTTCCGTTGCTTGAAGAAAAAAAATAACCAGTTGTTTGTTCATCCAATCAGCTTGCTCACGGGAAACCCGGATTGATGAATTTGCATATTTAGCAGAATAATAGGGCTTTTTTCAAGCATAGACACTATTTTTTCCGCATAAACTGCTTCCATCGGAAAATCCGAAAGTATGAAATTGAAAAAATACATTAGGATTCTCATTTAAAATATTGCTCGAAAGGTGAAATATAATGAGCGATATGATATACTGGGTGACAAGTCATGCGATTCGGGGTTGCAATCAATCTCCAGAACAAGCACGCGAAACATATATAAAAAAACGTGTTTAACAAAAAAAGCAAAAGCAAAAACAAAATATGAGCTGACCGATCCAGACACGAAAAAATGGATTAAGCCAAGAGGTCAACGCCTCCAGATCCAGCTTGGTTGGCATACAAGGGCGTGTTGAGGTACTTGCGAGGATCACTGTGATCAACGCCTCCGCGACCCGAACCGACAAGCGGATCAGTAAATGGCGACGCGCTCCCCCAGCCCTCGCTTGCCATTACCTGGGCCTTCTTCCGTCTTTCGACAAAGGGATTGCTCGACCCAGCAGCCCTCTCGGCCTCAGCCCTCATCTCGCTGGCATGCAATGCGTCGGCAGGCTTCTCCTCAGGCGCAACAACACCGCGAGCCCGACGCCTGGCATCCAAAGGCATGCTCAAAAAATCCTGCTTGGTTGGCGAAAACACATAGTAGTCGACGGAAGATGCCGAGTTCTTATCAAACATCGGCTTGTCTGCTGCTGAAGGATACACAGACATGCGCTGTTTCTGCTGATTAGTCATGGTGACGTTGCGGCCAGGCGCAAAATACACCGACTGCATGTCCATGGTGGACCGAGCGCCACGTGCGCCCTTTGGCCGTGGGCGCGGAACGGGCTGGTCATCGGTCCCAAATTGATCGGCGCTTCCACTGAAAGGCGATGCACCAGGCGTAGACGCCGCTGTTGTGGCCTGCGACGTGCTGGATTGCGGTGACTGCAGTGCAGCATAGGGCAGGGTGCCGCCACTGGTTCCTACCTGCTGGCGGTCGCGCTGCGAGGCAGACAATTCCATTGACGACTTGTATTTGCCCAATTGCGACTGCTGCCTCTGCTGCTGACGCACCGCTGCGCTATGAGCCTCTTCGAGCCGGCTGACAGGGAGCGTCTCGACACTGTTTGTTCGCGGCTGTCCTGGCCTCAGCCCTCTTTGGCGTCTTTCCTCCTCGTCTCTTTTTTGTTGCTGCCGCTGCTGCCACTGCTGCTCCTGTCGCGCCTCTTCGGCTGCCCGATCAAACTCACTAATAAACTCTGTGTTTGCTGGTCTTATCCTCATCTCGCCGGCCTGCATGCTGCTGTCGCGGGCAGAGCTGGGCGACCTGCGCTTTGTGTATTTGCCCACTTCGAACTGCGTGAACATGTACGAGCCCTTGATTTTCTTGATCAGTCCCATGGTTGGTTAGCTAAAAAAAGAGGTATTAGTAATGAAAAAAGAGGTTATGCGATGAATAATATTAGTGTTGTGGTACAGATAGGGAAAAAAAATATAGTTTATGGCTTTGAAAAAAATGAAAAAATAAAATAACAAATAAAGCAAAAGTTTAAGAAAAAAATTAATAAAAGCAAAAGTCGAAAACCAAGGGAAAAAATGGAGGGGCAAAAAGACGGTCGAGAAAAAATACGTTGAAACAGTTCTTGCTTTTTTCCCTTCTTTCTACAAGCTTGTTTAGAGGCTGCGAATACAAAAACAAGTAAAGAAACAAAAAACAATCGAGTAAAATTAAAAAGTACAACAAATAAAAAAACCAAAACAAAGGGAGAATGTAAACCACAAAGCAATTGTTATTTTTGGAAAAAAAAAAAGAAAAATAAACGAGGATAGAGACCATGAAAAGCAACGCAAAAAATAAATGTTCTTTCCGTCTGAGCTGCAGCTTGTCAAACAATGCATCTTGCAAATAAACAAAAAAGGGACAGATGCGAAAAAACTGTCCACTTTGAAAAGCGAGAATATGCAAATCCTGCAGATTACGAACTTCATTATCCCAAGCAGTCCTATGCTGAGCAGCTGATCCCAGCTGGAAATGGTCCAAAGTGCATAAAGAGACAGCTGGTCCTATCGCCCAAGCCCACTTTTTTTATTTGTCAGAGCTTGCTTTAAAGTGATAAAGAAAAGATCTTTGTAAGCTTTTCTTTGTGCTTTTTTTGTCAAAAAAACAGACAGAGGAAAAAGCAAATGAGGCCAATCTTAGTTTTCTTTTGCTTGAGTAGTCACATTATCTTTTTTTTTGGCATTTCTTTTTTCTTTGGATTATCAAACGGTCTGGTCAGGCTTCTGCTGCTGCATGACTGAGCACACCTTGCTCCGGTCTGCCGGCTCATGGCTAGATTATCCAGCAAGTCCCCTTAAACAACAAACATATTATCAGGCTCTACTGCTCACGCACTTACTGTTTTTCTATCTGAACGGTCAAAAGCCAAAACAACAAAGGAAAGGGAATATCAACAAACAATGTCTACTGCGTTTTTCACTTAATAGTAATCGTTTTGTTTTTATTTGGTTGGAGATCCAAAAAATAATAAAAAGACTAATACGACAGGCAATAATGAAAAAAAGCAAAGGAAAATCAAGCAGCAAATGACTTGCGGGATATAAAGAGGGAAACCTCGGCTTTTTTAAACTAGATGGCGGGAATTCCAGCTTTCACTCAAACTATCTATACAAAACAAAAGCAACACGGCTTTAGAGACAATTCAGGTCTTGGTTGTCTGTTCAATAGCGGCTGTTTGGGCGGGTTTTTTGCAAGCCGCTCCTCGTTTCCCTCCCTTTCTTTCTGCCTGCTTAGCTGTTGTGTTCTAGCCGCGCCAATCCAAAAATAGAAGCAAATTGCTGACCAGATCTGTCACAGAGAAAATAATAAAAAAAATCTGGCTAACAGTGTGGCCTGTTGTTGTGCGGCTCCATGCGGTCCATTGCACATTGTCCAAAAAAGAAAATGTTTAACACTCGACTTTTTCTTTTTAGATAAACTAAAAAATACACGAGAATAGAAAAAAAGTAGAAAAAAAGGTAAAAAGAACTTAAAGCAACGACGCCAAGAATATTTTTTTTTAATATTTACACTTTAAATAGAGCTTTCAAAAATTCATTCATCTTCAGTACTTTGACTGCTAGTCACCTTCGCGCGACGAGAAGACACTACTCGCTTTGGCACTAAAGAAGTTTCTCCATCTTTTGATGACGCCTCGGATTCGGATACAGACGGCATATACGAGTTGGCACAAGAAATCACCGTCTCTTTGTTCTTGTTGTTTAGAACCGTAATCTCGTCTGTCCACATATACTCGCCATGCTCGAGAATATAAGTGTATGAATAAATACTATTCGTCGCATCGCCCTCAACAGAGTAGCCAGCTCTGACGTTCAAAAATTCTCTGAGCCACTCGACCTCGTCGACCTTGTAGTTGCCAATAGTCAATGCTGTGGTATCACCCAGTATATCTCTGCCAAAGCGGCTGTTTGTCAGCTGTATCATTCCGCCTAGACTATTGCTGCTTTCACTTGCACCATGGGAAATAGCCGTGTCATAGAGCTGAGCTCGGCTAATACTCAGCGTGAGGTTCAAAGAGTCGGCATAATTCTGTGACGGATTAAAGTAAAGCTCATCAACCACCTGGTTCTGCACATCCATAAATGCTTGCGTCTTAGATGCTTGCTTCCAGAGCTCACAAAAGTTTTCTATACCTGCAGTTGACCCATCTCCTTGTTCAGCATACTTTTGCAAAATGCTGTCATATGCTGTAAACTCATCATCATTGCCTGTGGCTTTGTGATAAAGCTGGATTACTTGCCATGCATCACCAGTGCCTGTGCAGAAATTGACAATTCCAGCTGAAAACCCGTTGCCTGTATCATCTACTCCACAGTTGCCATAGTCATTCTGGATTTCACCAAGCTGGAACAGGTTAGTAAGCTGAAATGCTAGGTTTTTAGAGCAGTCAGCTAGACCAACTGCCCTGCAAAATTTAAAAAGTACCAATGCAATGCTCAGTCTTCCGACTTTAATAAATTCCATGGTGAAATGATTGTTAAAAATAGCAAATAATAAAGTGGAGATTTAGATTAAAAAAGATTTAATAGACTAGAAAGCAAAAGAAAAAAGCAACTTAGCTTCAAGCTAATAAAACATGTGCTTTTATACACTCCTTTGGTATGTATTCCCTTTTGCTTCTTTGAAAATGCCAAACTAATTTTTATCTTTATTTTTTAATGCTTGGCACTAATAAACAAAGTTTCTTTCTTTTCTAAAAGGCCATTATAACTCTTTAAAAATAACCTTTTTATAAATTTCAAAAAAAAAAGTGCTTTTGCATTTATTTTTCTTTTTTAACAAAAAAGAAATTTAAAACAAAGCATAAATTTTTAGGATGAACTTTTAAAATATATGAAAAATTTTTTAAATTAATAGTTTTTCTCTATTGACTAAATTTTTAATATATTAATTAAGCTTGCCATGCTCTAAGGAAAACCAATGAATTTCAGGCTAAAAATATTTTAAAATAAATGTTAATTTCTTTATTTTTGGCATTGTAATGCTATGAGCACAGAAAGAAGTGCTACTATTAATGAAGAAGAGAGAGAACATACAATTACAAGAGAGAACAGTAAGATGTAAAATATAAAGCTTATTAAAAGACTGAGGATTTTGCTCATTGGTGGAGCCTAAACCTCAGTTTAAATAGAAAATCGTAAATAAAAATGTAAGTAATTTTAAATGATTGTGAATCTGTCAACTGTAGTGATTACAAAGGGTTGTGTCTGTCACAAAGAATGTAACCCATGTTTGCACACTTTTGTAAATGCTGTAATCACAGTCCTGCCTGTAATCACCTGATCCGGATCAGGTTGGTAATTGAAAGGTCACTGTTTCAATTCCCACATGCAGACTGTGATGTCTTTTGGACAATAATATTTAAACTGATTTTTTACATAAGATAATAAATATGTTCTTTACCACTCTATTTATTATATACTAATAAACTCTATTACAGTGTCCCTTTTCAATTGTAAATGTCCCATAAGTATCAACACATTCACAATTGAAACCACTTCAATGACAACATAAACCTGCTATCAATCAGGAAGATCACCACTGTGTCCTTCTGTCATTTGTAATGACCCATTCCCATTGTGATCATCAGCCATAGTACTAGCCATCTGCAACAGTAAACACCATTTATTAAATAAGTTGTTTTATTAATGTTGGTCAAAAGAAAGATAAAATATTTTTAGAAGTAAAATAATTATAGGCTAGATATAAGAAATAATGCTCTAATGTACTTTTAATATCTTTAATTATATTTTGATGATTGGGGAAAAAATCATATTTTTGAAAAATACTTGTAATTAAGATGATTAATCTTTTATTGTAATTTAATTATATTAAAGGGCATTAAAATTAATTTTTAAGACAATAAAATTAAAATAACTATAAAATGCTAAAAACCCTTTTTAAAAGACAAATTTTTTTCCTCTAATCTTTGGCCTTTAACCTTTGAAAGAAAAACTTTTTTTATAAAAAAATTCTTTGTTTATATAAACTCATGACAACTTTATAAAATAAATGCCAATTAAAACAAAGGCTTTTAAACAATTCTTTTGAATTTGTAAAGCTGTTTTGATAAAAGATTTATCTAACATTTTATTATCTAGTTTGCCTATAGAAATCTGCAATTTTTAAAGATTTATGCTTAGAAGCCTTTTATCTTTACTAGTAATCTATCCTGAAGTTTTATCATTACTAAGTTTTTATTTTTAAAATGGTAAAAGGCATTAGTCATATACCTTTCACTATTATTGCAGCTTTTCTATATTCTGTAACATGGATACTGAAAAAAAGATGGATACTTATGTTAGGGTCTTTAGGAACAAACAGAAGTATATATTGAAGAAAAATGAAAAAATTAAAGAAAAAGCAAAGACAAAGAAAATCTTGAGAGAGTTCTTGTAAAACGATGGTTTAAATAGAAGTCTTGAAAGAGTAGAAAAATACTTGAAAAAATGAAGTCTTGATAAGCCATTCTGTAGAGGTTCAAAAGTGAGCCAAGTCAGCCCATAAATTAGTGTGTGCCAACACACTATAAAAATAAATCAGTATAATTCCGAAAAAAGGAATATTTTTGATTTTTCAACAGGGTATGCTACCTAAAGTAATGCAACATATATCCTCTAACAAAGAGTCATGCTCATCAGCTGTTTGCAACACAAGCAATCAGTTGATCCCACCCTTAAGTACAAATAAAAAATCACATGACTTGTTATAAGTAAACAAAATTTATTCTTTATCATTGATTTTGTCCTACTTGCTTTTTGTCATTCCTCTGTATTGTCTTCATGTTACATAACTAGATTTAAATCATTTTTTACCTCATGCATGAGTAGCAAAAAACTTTTCCATTTAGTAAGCTGCCAATCAGAGATGACCAATTTGACCCTAAAAATAATCACATCAGGTCATGTGACATCGGCTTTTAACAAAAAACTTTCTTTGAATGCTGGAGATACCTCAGCTTATTACAATTAGTCAACAAGTAAAAAAAGTCTGATTCATCATAAAAAAGTATAAAATTATCTTGGATTTATAAAGGCTTTAGGACAATAAAGCACATGTATATAAGTTTCATATAAGATTTTTTTTAGCTTATAACTAGTTAATAGCACTGAACCTTATTCACAGTCATAAAGTAAGCACATGGGCATTATAGCTTGGAAGAGTTGCAAGGAGCAGGACCTTGCACTATTCTTAGGATAAAGTGATTTAAAAGAACAATGACAATTACTGCTATGTAAATAAAATAAGAACAACCAATCAGGTAATTTGAAACAGGAAAAAAAAAAATCAGGCTGTGGCTTTTTTGACAATTTGCTTTCTCATGTTTTACCTTTCCCTTTTCTCCTATTTTATTATTATTTATCTACTTCTTTTTTTGTCTTTCTTATATTTAGCCTAAAAACCTTGCTTTTTTTACTTTCAGACTTTTTTATTCTTAAAGTAAAACTATTGGTTAAAGTAAACAAATTGCATGTTTTTTTAAATTCGTAAATTCAAAAGTAAGAATATATTTAATAAGGCATTTTTATTCTTCAAGTTACTACAAGCAAATTCCATATTTTGTTCTAACAAATAACTATTTTTCAAATGTTTTTACTGCATTTTGTTGAATTTGTAGAATTAGGGGGGTTTTATAGTAATTTTGTTATCTTGTTTACACTTAAAAACGCGAAAAATTTGCCAAGACTTACACTCATCCCATATTCTTTTTTCATTTTTATATTTACCTTGTATTTTTTCCCAATTTTTTTTATTATTCTGACTGTTGGCAAAATTTCTTTTTGTTTTATTTGTTTACTTTTTCTCTAAGCGCGCTTTCTATTTGTGATGCTACATCCAGAGTTTGATGATGCTGGCTCAGACATATACGAGATAGAAAGGGTCATTGGACGCAGAGTCAGTGTTTTAAAAACAGAATACTTAGTGTTTTGGAAAGGCTATAACTACAACGACTGTACATGGGAGCCACTAGATAGCAACGACGAGTCATGTGCTCAGGCCATAGATGACTTTGAACAGGCCTGCTCCAAGCTGCGTATTGCGCGTAGGACTAACCCTGAGATCGCCCCTATTGACCGCTATGAAAACGAAGGCGTTGCTACTTTGATTGACGAGGCGTTAGTAAACATACAGCCAGACACCTCGGCATTTGCCAATGCCGTTGAGGATTTCCATTTTGCTAGCGCTGAAGCTGAAAAGCCTGGTATGAGCTCGCCAACTCTGTTAGAGCCTCAAAACAACAGCAAAAAGTCAAATCGACCTTATCGTAGAATGGTTGCAGCTACAGTCGGCTGGCACCGGATGCGCGATGGAAACGGGGTGGTGATGAGAAGCGCTACTGGCGACGCGTCCTTTGCTAGCAGCGACGCCCTTCGTAGCAGTATTCGCGAGTTGCACATAGCCGAGATCGGAAGATCGCTAAGAGTCAGCTCTGGTCAGATATTTTATCTGGCTCGATGGAGCGACGGCCAGCTGTCGTGGGAAAGTCCCAGTGCGTTTACTCGATACATTGATATATTGACTAAATACGAAAATGACCATTTTGCTCGCAAGCGCACAGATCTGGTCAAGCAGTATAGGCAGGCCAAGCAAAAGGGCAATATGTCTATTGTCACAACTACGCCCAGGCGCACTAATCTGGAGCGCATGGTTGGCAGCACCGTTACCAACAGCATAGATACTGTGATGGATCTTTTTAAATCGCCTTTGCAATCAGCAGCAGCTTCTTCTAGCATCTCTTCATTGCTCAAAAATAAGCAAACTGGCTCTAAGAGACAATCTGCAGCAGCAGCTACAGCTGCATTGCCTTCTCTTTTTGATCTTAGCACCAGCAATCTTTTGCAGAAAAAGAACGACGCGAAATCAGCAGTATCTGGTAACAGTTCTCGCTTTGATTTATTCGACAGAAAAGACGATGGCAATAGTATGGATATTGACAATGGCAACGCCGACACTGTCGAGGAAGATTTAGAGGTCGTAGTCTCAGGAGTTGTTTTGCCACAGCCCTCACAGTCCGTCAAGCATCGCCACAGAGCTTTAGCTACTGATCCAGATGACCAGCCATTAATTAATACCTTGTCTCGGGATTTAAGTGTCGATTCTCATCAGAAGCCAGCTAAAAAGAAGGACTTGACTGGGCTAGTTCCCTTTGTCGTGATTGATACTCCCGTGCCTCCGTCTTTAGCTAGTTCCATGAACAAGGTATCAGGGCTTATACGATTCGAGTCTGAGCGCAGAAAGGCTATAAAGATGATTTACCAGCAGTATCCTTCTTTCCGTAAGACGGGGCGTATCAGCCATGTAGACTCGGTTTCTTTGCTTATGGATGACATGTCTCTGAGCACAGGCAAGTCGGCTAGGCATGTTGTCTCTGTGGCTAGCACTACAAGCCCGGATTCCTTAATTTCAGACTCTAGCGAGGCAGAGCATCAGCCAGCTGCTGACGATGACGATCATGACTTTAATGCCAGTGATAAAGATGAGGAAGAGGGCTTTATACGCTCTAGCGACAGCAAACGCGATAAGGGTCACAACGGCGTTACCACTGCTGGTAGGAATGGTGCTTTGGATGCTAACAAGGTTGTAGACAGTAGCAAATGTGATTTTTGCGCAAAGCCTTTGGTTGATGCAGATAATAAGGTGGTTAGCTGCAACAAATGCCATATGTCGTATCACGCTGGCTGCTATGACAAGGTTGCTATGCGCAACGAAATCGATTTGTTGCAGCTTCAGGACAAGAGCGGCTCCTGCGTCTTTTGCGCGAAGTTTGGTAGGCGCGAGGTGATGACCTGTGTGACTTGGCGTGGCGCTCCGCGGATAGGCACTGTCAAGTTTGCCGATGTCGATATTTTGGTCAAGTGGAAGGGCTTTTCTTACCGGGAGCTGAGCTGGATTCCGTTTATCTGGCATCTCAAATGCAACCGCTTTGGCTCGATGGTTCTGAGACATAAGATCGCTGCAAACATCGCGCCTCCGCTGGTCGAGGACATTGTCAAGCCAGCGTATCTAGAGCCCGGCCTGATCCTTGATGTCACGAGATGCGTCGCAAGTATGAAGAACACGCGTGTAGAGGCCCTGGAGTCATCAGGCATATCTCTCGATCGCAGCAAGTGGGAGCTGTACACTGACTTTAGCCGAGTACAGGTTGCGTGGAAGGAGCTTAATCTCGACGAGGCTACATGGGAGAAGATTCCAAATCCAGTTGAAGATCCGAAGGAGTATGAGAAATGGTTCAAGCTGTTTGAGATCTGGAAGCAAAGCGATGCTGTTAGCCTGAGCATGCATATGCGCATACGGCCCCGACTTCGGTCTCTTCTCTCTTCTTTCGGCCAGTTCAAAGAGGTCAAAGAGCAGCCAAAGTATCTGCAGGGCGGCCAGATGTACAGCTACCAGCTCGAGGGCGCCAACTGGCTTTACTATCAGTGGTGGCAAGGTAAATCGGCGATTCTAGCTGACGATCCAGGGCTTGGCAAGACCATTCAGACAATCGCGTTTCTGTCGATAATCTACCATCTGACGCTTCCCAAGAACGCCAATGCCAAGGATATTGTGGACACTAACGAGGGCACATTCCCGTTCTTGATTGTGGTGCCTACGACTTTGATCGATAACTGGGTCTCGGAGTTTAGAAAGTGGGCGCCATTTTTGTCAGTAGCGACGCTTTCTGGCAACGCGAAAAACAGGGACATCCAGCTGGAGACCACGGTCATGCGCGACAACGATCTTAAATGCCATGTGCTGATTACTAGCTACGAGACGATTAGCAAGGCGCCTGTGCTTTCCAAGTTTAGCTCGCTCAAGATCAGCTGGGAAGCGATCATTTACGACGAAGGGCATCGGCTTAAAAACGACCAGACCAAGACGTACAAGGCCTTGGCAAAGCTAAGGTCGCGCCAGCGGGTTATTCTGACAGGCACTCCCTTGCAGAACGATATCCGCGAGCTGTTCAACGTGGTAGGATTTGTTGATCCAACTGCTCGTGCAGAGATGCAGGATCTGGAGACCAGCTTTGATGTCAACGAGACGCAGTCAGTTGATAATGTGCGTAAGAAGCTGCGCGAGTATATGCTCCGTCGGTCGAAGAACGACGTCGAGCTTTTGGTTCCGCCAAAGCACGAGCTTATCCTGCCTGTATCGATGTCCAGTCTTCAGCGAAATCTGTACAAGGCGACTTTGACCAAAAACGTGCGTCTTTTGGAGAGCATATCCAGCGTCTTGCACCGGAGCAATCGAAGGGCAAATGGCAGCAGCACTAGCGATTCAGAGAGCTCGTCTTCGTCCAAGCCGCTTGCTACTTTTATGGGCTCAAGACAAAGGATTGCTGGCAATATTCCACCTAGCGGTTCTGCTGCAAAGCCCAAGCCGGCGAGAATCGGCTCTTTGCAAAATATTCTGATGGAGGTGCGCCGGATTATCAGCCATCCATACTCGATCGCTGGTGTCGAGCCCGAGTTTGATACCGATGACGAGACACAGCGCAATCTTATCAGCTCCTGTGGCAAGCTGCAGCTCTTGCACGAGCTGATTCCTGAGCTGCAATCACGTGGTCACAGGATCCTGGTTTTCTCGCAGTTCAAGGATACGCTAGTGTGTCTCGAGAGATACCTTGAGGCTCAGGGCATTGGCTATATCTATATCGATGGAGAGACGCCCCAGGCTGATCGCCAGATCCTGGTCGACAGCTTCAACTCGCCAGACTCAAAGGCGCTGGTCTTTCTATCTACCACACGCACTGGCGGCCTAGGACTGAACCTGACGTCTGCAGATGTGGTTATCATCTATGACTGCGACTTCAATCCTCATGTCGACATGCAGGCTATGGCGCGTGCGCATCGTATCGGGCAGCGCAAGCCAGTGCTTGTATTCAAGCTTGTGACCGAGAACTCTGTCGAGGAGCGCATAGTCAAGGCGGCTACGCGCAAGCTAGCCCTCGACCACTTGCTTATCCAGCAGATGGGCGACGAGGGCGACAGGAGCTCAAGCAAGAGCGAGGAGGGTCCCAAGGAATCTGCGGTTATGCAAGCATTGAAAAAAGATGCAGTGAACTTGCTCTCCGACAAGTCCTCTGACATTGCTGCGAGCTCCAGGGCTATCAAATACGATCGTGCTAGAGTCGTCAAGCTGCTTGATCAGTGTATGGAGTCTTTGAAAGAAGCAGAGAGTCAGCAGAAACGGGCTCGTCAAGAGCTGAAAGGCTCTGACACGGTGGAAAACTCTGCTGCTCTTAGCTTTGCCCGTGTCTGGGAGCTGGACTCTGAAGGCAATTTGCATAGCATCAGCGAAAAGGCCGCTGATTCGCCTAGCGACATTGATTCTTCTGAGCAAGATGCCGATGTATGGTCCCAGTTGCTCAAGATCAGCGAGGAGCAGATGGCTGCTGCTTCTAGTTCAGCTGCATTTAACAGCAGCGAAGGTGGTGCTGGCGAGGGCTCAGAAGATGGTAGCAGACTTCGTGTTCGTAAGCGCAAGATCAACTACTTTGACGCTGCTGATGTTGATTTGCAGGATGACAATGGAAAGAGCAAGAACAGGAGCAAGAACGATAAAGATGCCGAGGACGGCGAGTTTGTCGTGTTTTCTGACGGGGACGACGAGGACGAGCACATGATGGATGCAGCAGGTCTTGACTCCTTACGCAGTTCGCGGATCAAGACATCTGCTGATAATGCTCCATCTGCTGGTCCTCAGCGCCCAGCTAGTGCTCAGCCACTTGCAGCTCGCCATGGTGCTAATGCTCTTGGCCAGGGCTCTTATGTCACTTACATGAACCGCAATGTGATCATCTACTCGGTCGAGCTGCCCCTGATGTCCTCTATTCACGCGAACAGCGTCATCGATGGTCTGCATAACCACAAGCGCTCTCAGAACATTCCCTTGGTTTCCGAGTCGGTCGAGCAACAAGTCAACGCATTCTTCCTCGAGCTCAAAAATACTTTCAGAGGTGTGAATATCTCTGTTATCAGAGACGCTGCTTCGCCAATGCTGTTTTTCCCGATTCCTATCAATTTCCAGCTTGCAGAAAACCAGCTTATGCCAGCGCAGTCTTATAGGGACCCATGCATGATCTGCTCAGTCGTCCACGCCTCGTCATTTTGCCCAGCGATCGCTACAAAGTCGTTTGCTGATGCTATTATGCATACCAAGCGCACGTTTCCGCTTTACTGGCAGACACAGCAGTATCACCAGTTTATTCGCTGGTACACTGTGCAGGTTATGTGGTATGTTGCTTGCTTCCATGTGCATGCTGCTCAGTGTACGTTTTTGGGACATACCTCGTTTAAGCAGGATGCCACTGAGCTGCTGAATTATATTCGCACTAACAGACTGGTTTCGCATGCATCGCCGCCACTGTTGACCCCGATTCAACCGCGGCCTCGGACTATTGCTCCGGCTCAGAATAATGTCTCGCGAACTGGTTCTGCAACTCCACAGCCAGCTCAGCAGCAGCGTCAACAGCAGCGTCAGCGGCCCTTGTCTATATACGACTCGGCAAACAAGGTGGAAAAGCCGCTGATCAACAGCCAGCCAGGCTCCTTTTCTTTTGAAAAGTTTGTCTCTAATGTGTTGCCCAGACTGCAGGACGGATTCAAGACAGCCAACATCAATCCATTTTTGACCACGGACATTGGTGAGCTTCGCAATATTGTTGCTCTTTGCGAAACTAAGAAAGTTGGGTTATTCAACAAGGCATGCAGCTTTGTACGCACTAGCTTGACCAGTTCTTCTAATTTCGGGCATCAGAATTCAAAGGCTCTGCGCAATATGCCGATTATGATGCAGAGCTACGGATATCTTGCGCAGATTACGAATGCCAGGATCTCTGAATTGCAGGGCAAAGTTTTGGATCAGGCCACAGCTGGTGTATCGGCCTCAAGTGCTCTTGTGCAGCCTGAATCTGGATTTGAATCTGGGTCTGGGTCTGGGTCTGGGTCTGGGTCTGGGTCTGGGTCTGTTGGACTAGCGGCGCTTGCTGTGGATCAGAGCAGTACGAATGCTCAGCAGATCAATAGCGATGAGACAGCAAAGGACGCATTGGTCGGGCAGTCAATTTCCTCTTCTTCTTCATCGATATCATCCGAGGATATAGATATTGAAATGATCACGGATGACAAGACAGTTACCGATACAGCTGCAAGTTCTAAGCCAACAAGTGCAGCTCTGATTGACATGATTCGACCTGGACTAGTTGATATCGAGTTGATAAGGGAGCTTGTACAGACAAAGTCCGATTCTGCGGCATTTCTTAAAGGGTGCAACCAAGAGTTGATGCATGAGCTTTCTGAAATACTCGGCAACCTTCACAGTCAGCTTAATTCCTCTGCTTCGCTTTCGGTCCAGGACATTGCTGGTGCCGAGGTCGTTGTCGACAAGATTACTGAGGCGATTATAAACAAGACCAGCTTGATCGATGTTTCTCCTGAGGGTTTGGCTTTGAAACAGAAGTCTGGTGCTGCTAATCAGGTTGAGTCTGCTCAGATTTCATCTGCAAATGTGACTGCGAATGGCCTCTTATCTCCTGTAAGCGCACTCGCTGAAGCATATAACCAGAGGCCGAATAATCAGCAGCAGCAACAGCAACATCAGCAAGTGCCTATGCCCATGTCTAGGCCTATACCTGCTTCTTCTTCTTCTTCTTCTCCTTCTTCTTCTGGACAAGCACCTCTGCCTATTAATACACGTATGCGACCGGTTGCTCCTGTACAAGCAGCACCATCTGCGTCCACTCAGGCGCAGAAGCCGCAGACTCCGTTATCGAGCAACCAAGGCATGCTTATAACGCCATCCAGCTCGAGCGTATTTGGCAACAACTCTTCTGCTGTGGGTCCAGCTGTATCTAGGTCTATGGCTTCCACAGTTTCTCAGCAGAATATCCCTACTATGGCGCCAGGGCCTCGGTTTTTATCTACACAGCAGGTACATCAGACTATGCAACGGCCCTCAATACCAGCTGTTTCTGCTGTATCAGCTGCTCCACCAGTGGTTACAGATGCCTCTTGGTCTGATCAACACCGTTTTATACCATTGTCAGCGCCTGTGTTCAACAATGAACTAGTTGGCAGGAGACATTCTGCGAGTCCAGGAGTAATGGCGATGTCGCCCTTAGCTTATTCTATCAGCTCGAACAACAACTCGGTAAACAACTCTGAGGCCAGTACTCCAGCCATGTCTTTTCAGAACGCTGATTCTCCTCTTGGACAAGCGGCCACACAAAGTGAGCTTACTTCTGCGCTGTTGACGGAATTGGAGAGGAATTATCCACTGGCGCTTAGTTCTAGCACCAGCTTGCAAGTGTCCCAAGGCCAAGATCTTTCTTCTTCTGCTGCGGCACCACAACAGCAGCAGCAGCAGCAGCAGCAATCGGGTCAGGGCTTAGATGACCTAGCGTATAAAGCGCAGTGCGTGGCGTTTAAAAAGATGGCCGATAACATCTGCACGATAATGGCAAAGTCCATCAGACAAGGCAACAACGTCGTTCAGTCGCTAGTCAAGGAGAGCTGGGCGACAATGCAGCGTCTGAGCAGAAAGCTGGAGGAGTTTTCTATTCGCGAAACAAGTGAAAACAGTGGTATTATGTCAAGCTCGGATAGTATCAGTCGGCATGGACGTATCTGCTCTATGCTTATGAACGAGATTGAGAAGAATGATGTGCAGATTAACGGGGTTCTGTGTTCGGCTATAAAGAGTATTGAGGGGCCTAATACGTTTACTGATTTTGATGCCTTGAAGTCCGTGTTGCTCTCGTGGTCTGTTAAGGCTCAGTCGAGGATGGCTTCTCCTCAACAGCAGCCACAAAAGCATATGCAACAGCAGCCACAAAAGCATATGCAACAGCAGCAGCAGCAGCAGCAACAGACACATGCACATGCACATACACATGCTCCTATTCAGGCTCAGCAGCAGGGATGGCCACAGCAATTCCCAGTGCAATTGATGTCGTCCCAGCGACCAGCCGTCTCGGCTCAGCAGCCCAATTCCCAGATGCAGGTGTCATCAGCAGTCCAGTTCAACCAGCCTCAACCAGTGCCCACTCAGATGCAGGCTGGCTACGAAAGCTATCAGCAGCAGCAGCAGCAGCAGCAAAATATTCTGGCTCTGACTCAGCTCACTGCTTTGTCAATGCCGTCAACTGCCTTATCTGCTGCTGGATCTGATATAGAGATGCCTCATCATATGTTTGTTAGTCTTCTGAGCGGGTTTTTAACTGTGGCCACTCCTGAGCTGCAAGACTATCACGTACAGATGATCAGCGGACAAGGCAACCTGTCTGTTTCCCAGCGCAAAACGGCTATTCAAGAGATCGAGCGGATACTATTGATGCGTGCAAAACCCACCACGATGACCGGGTACTCTGCAACACAGGCACCCATGTCGATGGCATCGACAGTATACAATAACCAGCCTATTTTTGTTTTACAGCAACAGCCTTCTGTGCCATCTATTAACATGGGTAATGCTTCTAAAGAGGACGATGCCTGTGTTGTCTGTTTATCTATGCGGCATAGTGCGCGTGCGTGTCCTTTGAAAAATAACAAGGCGTATTTGGAGCAGCGTTTGGAAAATATTCGGGCTGATTTGAATATGAGCGATAATAAGAAATTCTTGGCTGAAATGGCTATTGAAGCCTTTTTAAAGTCTGCGTCATGAATCTCTAACTCGTTTTTTTTTAATCCAAATTTTTCAATTAATTTTTTTACTTGTCCAGTGTCCTTTATATATATATATATATTTTTTTTTTCTAAAAGTACAGGTATATCCAGATTGAGAAGAAAAAGTGATTTGGTTTATCCTAGAATAAATACAAGCGCAAGCAGAATAGTTCCAAGCATATCGCCGGAGCCAGTGATAAACGGGTTGACACAGTCATCCGGGTCGTATCCGCGAGCCCACAAGATTTCGCAGGCAATTTTGGCCAAAGACAGTATAGCCAGACCATGGATAACAGTAGCCGAGATATAAATAAAGACAAACCAGACATTGACAGTCAGCGACGGATCAAAGACCCTGTGCAATGCCAAGAATCCAATCTGAATAGGAATATTAATGATCAGCAGAATGAACATAACAAGATTATGCTCCGCAGTGGCATTCTGGTGACGTCTATGAAGGCTGGTGGAAAGCCGCGAAGCAAAGACAGTCCCGATATTGCCCCCAATTCCATTAAGCACGGGAACTAAAGCTGGCATTCCCGGGTACTTTTCTGCAAACTTCTCAACCACTATGCCGGCTATACTCGATGTCACCGCGGCATATACTAGTGGGAGCCAGCCCTTGGACAGATGGTCGCGGGTCTGGTCGTTGTCTCTAACGATTTTCAACAGAAATAGGCCTAGGGCCATGAACCCCAAAGTGATGATAGTCGGCCATGGTGTCTGTATCATGGACATGAGCAGGCTTGTCAGTAGTCCTAGGATGAGCAAAGTGCTCATGTCGCCAAAGCTCGAGGCTATGGGTGTGCCGATGTTGTCTGGGTCTACACCGTGTGCATGGCTGACATAGACGGTAAAGCTGATCAATAGGCCGATAAGCGAACTTCCAATCACCGCACAGCCTATTCCCGATGACATGAGTATGCTGGCTTGCAGCAAAAACTCCATAAAATTCATACTTGTGCCGTCATTGGAAGAATTGGGGACAAGAGAGAGGATTGTGGAAATGAGACCAACACTGGTGCCCACCACAGTAGACTGCAGCAACAGGAGTTCTAGGTTCGATCGAATAGCCTTTATTCTCTCTGCTTTGTTATCGAATATGCCCAGATTGGCCAAAGTCGACATCCTTGTGCTCATATTTAATTCCGTGTTGCTCTTCAAGTTTAGCATTACTGGG
Organism: Coemansia asiatica; assembly: GCA_027478445.1. Lineage (NCBI taxonomy): Eukaryota > Fungi > Kickxellomycota > Kickxellomycetes > Kickxellales > Kickxellaceae > Coemansia > Coemansia asiatica. The sequence goes on along the minus strand of JANBOH010000013.1, from coordinate 4,744 downwards.
ACCATTATAAATAATGCCGGGATACGGTCGAATGCCGGGTAGTTTTGGATACGACCAAGGATGTAGCCGGCGCATATGGATCCGGCGACAGAGACCAGGAGTGCTGGCATCACTTCTATCGTCAGCTCGCGGATAATCTGCTTTGGTGTCTTTTGTCTTCTCTCAAAGGTGCTGAAATCTGGCGAATATAGGCTATCGAGGTCTGATGAGTTTCCATCGCCGCTGTTGCTGCTGCTGCTGTTGTTGTTGTTGTTGTTTGGAAACGCAATGCTGGTTTCAGAGATATTGCTTGTACGACTGGGCGTTCGCGCTGGCGTCAGTGCTATGTTGTCCTGGTCAAGGCTTGAGCAACTAGAGGTATCGGATAACAAAGTGATGCTGGATTTGCTGTTGCGGGAACCCCGGTGGGACGAGTCTGGCGGATACAGATATCCATCGTTGGTACGTGTGTTTGCAATTGTCATGGGCAAATTAGGTAGTTCGATATGTGAATGGACTGACGAGTCTGAAAAGGTCATAATAATACAACTAATTCGATAAAAAAATAAACGAAAAGAAAAAAAAGAGAAGGAAAGGAGAGAAAAAGAAAAGAAAGTTCTTATATTTATAAATAAAAAAAAAGAGTGTGGAAAAAATGTAAAAGCGTATGAGTACTATTTTATTAGAGTATGAATTTATTTTAAACTAAATTTTGTCAAATAAACAAAGAATATTCTTTTTTTTTACAACGATAAATGTGATAGGGATTGGGTTTTACCTCATTGTAAGTGGCTTTCTTTCAGTCCCGTTTTTGGTTTTAGTTTATTATTCACTCTGATGTTGTACTGTCCAGAAACAATGTATATGTCGAAAAAAAAAGTCTGGGGAAAAAAAAAATAAAATAAAATTCATGGAAAGTAGTCTAGCTTTTTTTTTACTTTTTTCTTTGCTGCCATAAATAAACGGATCAGATGAGGAAAAAAAATAAAAATAAAAGCAAGACTTGGCGTTTTTACTAATTACCTGTTTTTTTTTTTCATGTATGCCAAGAGAATTGCATATACCAGAATCACAAGATGCAAGACCCAGTCCAGTACATCTCTGTTTTTTCTTTCATTGCAAAAATATGTTACGTCGAGTAGTCAGTGGTTTTTTTTTCAATGTGAAACAACCGACTTTGTTCCTGAGACCTACAACAATAATAAATATGGCTCGCGACTCGATCGAGCCGTATTCAGGTATCAATGAATGCCAAAGCACGTGAGAATTATATACTTTTAACAATATCAAGGGATAAAATGCTGCGGCATTTTTTTACTCACCAATGAAAGTTGCTGTTGATGATGTTATCCAAAAATGGACTTAATAGCCGCGAATGTTTTTCTATCGTGAAAATTAATTAATAATACAAAGATTATTTTATTTTAAACAAAGGACGGAAATGCTGTTTAGAACAAGGCTGGGAAAGGGTGGGTATAAGAGAAGCAAGATAAAATTAAAGGAGTGAAAAAGTAGGGAGAAGTGTAGTTTTGAAAGCATTGCTTGGTATCATCTATTCCCAGCTCTTTATCTTCTTTCTTTCTTTCTTTTTCATGATATATTTTTTACAATAAACTATTTATTTTCGCTTTCTGTTCTTATAATTTAATTGTTATACTAGTTATGTTCTTGCGCACTGTCGCTTTTCGTCCAGCTTTGCGGCTTGCAACCGCTAATAAAACTGCTGCTCAGGCTGTTCTGAAAAGCACCTCGCTAAAGTGCCTAGCGTTTTCGACGACTACGGCTGGTCGCAGCGGCAACCCACCGATGAGCTTTCCCTGCATCGATCGCCTGGAGACCCGTCAGCGCGATCTGTCAAATGGGCCGGAGCCGACGTACGAAAAAGTGGTCACGGGCTACAAGGTGTACAGACACAATTCGCCCTATGCGCTAGATCACGGAGGCATACTCAAAAAATTTGATCTGGCTTACGAGACCTGGGGAACGCTGAACGCCGATCGCTCAAACGCAATTTTGATACACACGGGGCTTTCAGGCAGCTCTCACGCGCACAGCCATCCTGAGAACCAGAAGCCCGGGTGGTGGGAGAAGTTTATTGGCTCTGGAAAGGCAATTGACACGGACAAATTTTTTGTTATCTGCACCAATGTGCTTGGCGGATGCTACGGATCTACAGGGCCTGGATCCATTGATCCCGAGACCAATGCGAGATATGCGACAACGTTTCCGCTTCTTTCTGTCAACGATATGGTTAGAGCGCAGTTTTTGCTGCTGGACAGCTTGAAGATCGACAAGCTCTATGCCAGCGTTGGCGCCAGCATGGGCGGCATGCAGGCACTGTGTGCTGCTGCTTTGCATTCGGAAAGAGTCGGCAGAACTATTAGTATCTCGGCATGTGCCAGGTCGCATCCTTACTCTATTGCCCTGAGGTTTGCTCAGCGCCAGGCACTGATGTCTGATCCAAACTTTAACCGTGGCTTTTACTACGATGGCGTTTTGCCTCATGTGGGCATGAAGCTGGCCAGATCCATTGCCACTGTTACTTATCGCTCGGGTCCCGAGTGGGAGCTGAGATTCGGCAGAAGAAGAAGGGCTCCTGATCAGCCGCCTATGCTCTGCGCTGATTTTCTGATCGAAACCTACCTTGATCACCAGAGCGAGTCCTTCTGCTTGAACTATGATGCCAACTCACTTTTGTATGTATCCAAGGCCATGGACATGTTTGACATCAGCCACTCGGTTACAAAGAAGCTCCATGCTCAGAGGGAAAAGACCGAGAATATACTGCGCTCAAATGACAATGCTTATGCCGCTGCTGGTGCCAGCAACACTGTGTGCATGAATGTTAATGAAAGCCCGCAGAGCGCTACTGGGTCCTCTGAGATGGAGTCTAATGAGCAGATTGTAGAGGACCTTGTTGCTGGTGTAAAGAATGCTATGCAGCCTACCTTGGTCCTTGGCGTGCAGTCAGATATTTTGTTCCCGGTTACGCAGCAAAAGGAAATCGCTAACATTCTTCGCAAGGCAGGAAACAAGAACGTCACATACTATGAGCTCGATGCCATGTATGGTCACGACACCTTCCTTATCGATCTTGTCAATGTAGGTGCAGCAATCAAGGGACATTTGGAAAACTCTGTTTGATAAAGTATAGAAAAAAAAAGAAAAATGGCTATAAAATACAATTATTGTTTAAATTTTTTTTTTTGGTAATTTTCGAGATAAAGCGTGCTTCTTTGTGATTAAAATAAAGGCTAGAGAAAATAAGCATTGTTTTGAGCTGCATTGGGTGCTGGCGGAGCCTTGGCAGAAGAGAGTGGAGCAGCGTCAAATGTAATAAAGTCGCGTTTAAGATAAGGATCAATATGCAGCAGACTAGCGACGTTTCCGCAGCGATAGCAGTAGTTTGGCGCCGACCACACAGTGGATAGTCTGTCGTTGAACAGCACCAGATATCCTTCCATGCACAGCTGGTGAGCCCTAAGTATGTGCGACATGCCGTTAATGTGCAAAAACCGGTCAACCACCAATGAGCCAAAAGTATAACCCGCTCCTCTCTGCGACCTGCCAAAGGTCTCCACATCCCCATCGGGATCCGACCACAGGATATCTGCCAATGCGCCCTCATGCGGTATCTCTCCAAACCTATCCAATGCCTCTATCTGATCTATATGCAGAATCGATGGCGACAACCCCCCATGCACGCAAAATATGCTCTCATCGATGGTCACAGCCAACGCCAAGTAATCAAACACATCTGTAAAATCCCTCCACACCCCTGCTGAGCCATACTTGTGCATGCACTCTGCGTAGAACCCATATGTCTTGGTTATGTTCCGGGACTCGTGGTTCCCGCGCAGCAGGTGGATTCGTCGCGGATACCGGAGCTTCAGACACACAAGCAGCGATATCGTCTCTACGCTGTGATTGCCGCGGTCCACGTAGTCCCCGAGGAAAAGATAGTTTGTCGAGGGACACTTGCCTCCTATGTGAAATATCTCCAGAAGGTCATAGAACTGCCCGTGGACGTCGCCGATGACTGTTACTGGCGCTGATATCCGTACCACATTGGGCTCGTCTGCCAGCACCTCGCGCACTAGCTGACATACTTTCTGCACCTCGCTCTCCGCCAACAGCTCGCCCTTATAAAGCTGGTCTATAAACCTGTCGACGTCAGCTGCGCTCATTGACTTGGCTAGAGATGCTGAAGTAAAAATTTGAATATGTAAATTACAAAAAATAAAAATAAAAAAAGCCAACTTTATTTCTGTATATTGTTGTAAAAAAATTGTCCTGTGCTATCGTGTGGATAATGCTTTTAAAACTAAAACTAATCTATCGTTTAAATGTTCCCACAAATCAAGCAACCCAGCTTAGCCACATGACAAAAAACACATAAAAAGTGTAAAAAAAAAGGGCTTAGCCGGGAATTGAACCCGGGACCTCTCCGACCCGAACGGAGAATCATACTGCTAGACCACTAAGCCTGGAGAAACCAAGTTAAACCAGCTAAGACAAGCCAATTAAAGTCATTCAGATGGGAAATTTTACATGCTAGCCAGGATTTAAAATAACAAATCTGTTATCTTCTAACTGATCATGTGAATTGCTTTATGTTTTTACCCACAACTCTTCTATTGTGTCCATCTTGTGCTCCATGTATAAATGCCGATCGAGGAACAGCAAACACTTGAATTTGGATTCCTTAACCGACTGTACTTTACAGGATCATGTATACAGTCAATTTTCAGTATCTTTATTCACC
>JANBOH010000129.1:0-40789 GCA_027478445.1 Coemansia asiatica | reverse complement strand
AAAGTGCGTTGATGAGCTGATTATAGCAGCAGCAGATGCGATGGAGGTCCACACGGCTATCAGCAAAAAATGCCGTATTTTGCATCGAGACATATCGTCAAATAACATTCTGATCAGGCAGAGCCTTGATACTGGACGAGTGCATGGAATACTTATCGACTTTGACTGCGCACTACGCATTGACCATAACAGTGACAAGAACCGTCCCCGTCGCCCAGATATGACTGGCACGCGTCCATATATGAGCATTGGCAATCTTAGCAAAAGCGGCGTTGAGCGCACAGCTTTAGATGACTGGGAATCGATTATCTATGTTTTGTGCTGGTTAGGCACATTTGGAGTCAACTATGACGATGAGGGTCTACATCAAATCAAAGATGACGAGAATCAAGAAACACCTGATATCTACAACTGGCAATCTGGTGACTCTATAGATATTGCAAAGGCCAAGCGCCATGACATGGACACGCAGAGAAACTTTGTAAGCCGGATAGTCAGCAAGTTTATTAAGAAGTCTGAGTATATCTATCTTAAAAGACTGGTTGTTGCTTTGCGCGAAACGCTCATTGATAATCCCAATGTTTCTGAGCTTGGTAGAGGATCTCTGAATATATTCGATGACAACGACGATATATTTGGACCAGTTGCAGATATTGAAGAAGATTATTGGGATAGCAAGTGCAGCAAAGATGAGCGTGATCCATTTATTAGACGCTCTATCTGTGCTGATTTGATTGCCGATGATCTGCTGAAAGTTATGATCCAAGCTCGCAAAGAAGCTATATCGCGTTTATACAGGTCAAACGAATAAGTCAATGGGTTTTTAAAGTCTTTTTTTACTTTGTCTAAGATTAATCACTGTGTAATAAAAAATAAAGCCAAAAATATTACACCCAAAACCCTGGTGATTTCCACGTGGATATTTAACTTATATTTATTTCTTTCGGCTATAGTGGAATAATAAATTCTTTAATGCAACGATTCTTTATTATTAACAAGGATTTTTTATTTTATAATGGATCGTAGCAGAGAACCACTATCTCCATTTACGCTTTCCGAAGCCGACAGCTTTCGAACACCCGAGGCGCATCATGCACAGCGCCAATTGAACCTGGGCGAGCACAGTACGGGCAACCGGACACCAGCAACGCAAATAGCACAGGGGGCTATAGGACGTCGACTGAATCTAGAAAGCATGGGTCAGCGGTTACAGCAGCAGCACCAGCACCAGCAAATACCAGAAGAGTATCGGCCTGAGCATCCAATGGCATCTATAATTCAAGAAGACATGTCGCAGAGTGTAGCTGGACCAATGAGCAGTGCATTTGCGACGCCATTGCAAAGACCATTTTATGGTGAGCTGATAGATGACCTAGATGGGTTCGAGACACCGTCGCGAGATAAGCAGAGAGAACATGAAGAGAAGCAGAAGAATGCTGTCGATGTGGATTTTATTCTGAACCTTAACCAGGAAGCTGATCTGGAACGGCTGACCAGACGTGCAGTTGCAGAGGGAAAGCTCGCCTGGAAAAAGGAAACCATGGCAGTGCTCAAGAAACAGGTAGAAGGATTAAATGAGGACTCATGGATGTACAATTAGTCGATTTTTTTTTCTTAAAAATATCATGTATTTTTTGTATTTTTTTCAATCACTTGCAAAAAAAGGTTGGTAAGAAATCAAACAGATTTATTGTAATGTATTTTACTCTACGCAATTAGTAGGGACGAGGACGGCACTTCTGGCCGCCAGGAAGGTTGCTGACAGGAGGCTCGGGTCCAGAGGTAGGGTTGGAGGGCTCACCGGCATCGGTGGAGGTCTGTGTGCCCTGGTCGCCGCTGCACTTGACGTCGACAGAGTCGACAAACATCTGGTACGAGACGCCGTTGCCCCAGGGAGTAGGATAGCCAGCCCACTCGGCCGTGCCCTGGGCGCCAGAGTTGCCGCCGTCCCAGATCGAGAAGGCCACGCGAGCCTCCGACGTAGGGAACAGGTACTTGCCAGTGGCAGCATCCAGGGTATCAGCCTTGTTGACGACTCTGATGACCTTGCCGTCGACCAGCCACTGGATGCTGTTTTCGGACCAGTCGATGGTGTAGTCGTGGTAGTCCTTGGAAGTATCGGCGCCGACGTTATAGGCAACCATCTTGGTGTAGTCCAGGATATCGTTGAAGTAGTAGTTGGTCTGCACCTGCGACGGGTCTTTGCCAACCCACTCAAAGTCGATTTCGTCGCCGGTCTGGTCGTTGCGAATGATGAAGCTGCTGACGACGCCAGGAGCCACCGAGGCGGTCTTGACGCGCGCAGTGACTCTGCCATACTGGATGGTATGCGAGGCATCAGCGGTGGCGCCAAAGCCCTTGTTCTGCGCAGCCTGGTAGTTCATCTGCAGCTTGAGCGCGCCATCGACGATGGATGCGTTGTCAGGCTCAAAGATCGACAGATACGGGTTGACATTGGGGTTGCCGGAGTAGGTGCGGATGGGGATGACGTCGGCGGAGCTGTCAAAGGTCACCAGCTGCGATGCGCAGCCCTCGGGCTTCCAGCACGATGTCGAGTTGAACGACTTTGCCTCGTCGCACAGGCCCCACAGACAGAACATGGCGTCAGAGTCGCAGTAGCCCTCGCGGAAGCAAGGTGACCACTCGTTACAGGTGCTCTGAGCCTGGACGGCAGAGGCAGCAAGAGCAGTCGCTGCCAGCAGAAGAGAATTAAACTTCATGATAATTAAAGGCGGAGAAAGGGAAAATGGGTTCGAAAGATTTAATTAGGTAAGCGAAAAAAAAATAAGGATATTAAGGGCAGGGAAATGGAGAAAAAAAAGTACAAAATTTAAAAAAAAAAAAAAGACCTTTAAACCGCTGGTGGAGGAAATATGTCTGCATTATATATGTTTCCACTGCCGCAACAACATAAACAATAAACAAAGAGGACGGAAAGACCATAATGACAATAAATGTGCTGCTCAGCAACTGCCGCTCATCCCATTGTCGAATGTTTCCCTAATTACATTTCATGCAAAACCAAAAAGGCAATGAAAAATAAACAAATAATTATTATTGGCTTTCATTGCCGCTTAAACCAATATGAAACGGTTTCTTTTGTGTGTCTTTCGTACCTTCTGTTTATTTGTTTTTTTTTTGACATCAGCAAATTACAAAGTGCTGCCGGCAGTTTGAAATTTACACACGGTCCACGCGGTCCACGCATGCTAAAAATAACCTCTTTAGCCTGTGTCAGCAGCAATATGCAAGCGAGTTTTTAGGCATTGTGGGAGGCAGGACAGCAGATCTTTTTTTATGTGCTGATTGTTCTGTTTTGTTTTTTTTTTCTTTCATTTATTTGCCATCGCTCGCAGTGCAAAAACATGCTTGCTTCATTTCGCTTTATTTAATAGCTGGGTTCAGGTTCAGATCCTCCCTGCACGTTGTCAGGATCCGGATCCACACGCGGTCTTGCGGCCCCGCATGCATTCCCCCCTCTTCTCCATCTCTTGCCAACTCATCGTGATTTTTTAATTAAGGAACTGTAAGGCAGTAAACAAAAAAGTAAGGATGCGCGTGAGAGCTGAGCACACAGGCACCAGATCCACAAAAGCACAATGCCAAGTAGAAGCATACGCCACACCTCGTCATGCTTTTCCCTCCACCCCCTCCATGTCTATTTTGACTATTTTCTGATTCCGCACATCTGGCCAATCAACGTCAGCTTGTTGAGAGAAACCTATCAGTCTTCCTTTTAGTTTACAAAGAAACGGATGCGCTTCTGTTTGTTTATTTTTTTTTTGCGCGCATGGTTTTCTGTATGCGGATCGGCGAGATTTATTTTAGATCTTTTTAGAGTAAAAAAAAGTATGAATAAACACGATTTAAATTGTTTATTTCTATTTTTTTTTATCAAAGTCACAGAAAGTAAACTACTAGTCGCAGACAGTCTCAACGCAATTAAAATAGATGATTTCAGCTTGAATGATATCAAAAAAAAATATATATATATATATATTTTGCTGCTTGACAGCTGAATTGAGGATTGTCACGACTCATTTTCCATCCTCTTTTTTGTTTGGCAAAAAAAAAATAGACACGAGGATCGATTTTTATAGTACCTATGGAAATCACGAGGCAAGCAACAAAGGTAAGGTCTACACAGTAAACAACCAGAAAATGGCTGCGAAAAAAGGCTTGATGAGAGAGGTAGAAACATAATACTGCTGTGGACATTTGCTACACAAACCTTTTTTTTCTTTCTTTTTTGCTTTACAATTCATCCTTCTTTTTCTTTTCATCATCGTTATCAATATTCCTTTTATTCTGCATTTTGTTGTCTGAAATACCGATTATATACTCCTGTGTTTATTTATCTAATATATATATATATATATTTTTTTTACAAATAATAGACCTAGCGTCTGTGCTCATTCTATCCTTTTTTTCTATTCTTGTTCCATTTTTTTTGTTTCGTCTTGTGTTGTTGTTCAGAAATCCACAATCCATTTATTTGGACAGGCAACAAGCAAACAATCGGTGCTCTCTGTTTGTTTGGTATCACTATACCCGAGACATGAAAAAGAAACCTCAATAACTGAATAGAAAAAACAAGCACTATCAATTAGGCGACTATTCTTTTTTTTCATTTGTAACCGCGGACAAGAGCCACATAAAAAGGTTTGTTATTCTTATTCTTCTATTTTTCATACTCACAACGTATATATGTTCAAATTTCTTTTTTACTTGCAAAAGCAATACTTTGATTATCATCACCTTCCTCTTCTATGCATTCCTTCCTCCTTTTGCTTGTGCTTGTGTTCGTGCTGGAGTGGCTTGAGAGACCGAAAAAATGTGCTAGACACTATACTATACTTGGAGTGCTAAAACAAAAAAAAAAGCAAGATGGGGGAAAAGGGATTTGTAAAGCTGGAAATGCGAAATAAAAACGATAATGGTCAACCAGCCCGATTTATTTAAATAAATAAAAGAAATCGAAAAAAAAGTAAAAAGCCAAGCCAAGTGAAATAAATATGGTCTTCAAGAGGAAAACAAAATTTGTAGGTCTAATAAATAAAACCTTTTTTTTTCTTTTTCCTGCTTTTTATTCTATTTTGTTTATTTTACTACACTGCTCTGTTTACTAGCTGAGCTCAATATTCTTTCTTTTCCTATTCTCTTTTTTTTTTTTTTTTTAGAATTTACTGTTCCTGAGCAAAATTTACTTAGACTTTTGTTTACTTTTCTCTTCAATTCAATTCAACTCACTAAGTATTATAGCGATAGAAAAACATATTTAGTACACTATGGAGCTGGCTACAAAAACCACCACGGCTACGTCGGCCACAACCACGGCTACTGTAACAGCCACTGGCGTGCCGCATGCTACGCTGGACAAGCAGAACTCGTCGTTTGCTGACAACGGTAAGTCTCTATTGCATCTCTTCTTAGGAGAAGAAGAAACGCTGCTAGTCTAATAGCGAAATAGTAAGGGATGGAGCGCCTAGTAAATTATCCCCTTTCAGCGTTTCATTTTTTTTTTTTGCTTGGAGAAAACAAACATTTACAGTATTATTTATTTATTTATTTCATTGCTCGCTTGTTCTGTCCTGTTCTGTCCCGCCCCGTCTTGTCTCGTCTTGTCTTGTTTGTATTTTGCCCTGCTCTACCCCTTTTTCTACCTCTTTCCTTGTCCCCATTTTTCTTCTTTCAAAACAGAGGCGTGGCAGAGTCAGTCGCTAGATTGACTGGAAGCTTATAACGAGCAAACAAGCAAACAAATACCAATAAATTTAACAATAGCAGTAGTAATAGCAATAGCAATAACAATAGCTTGCTCTTGTCTCCACATTTGTTTTTTTTTTTTTGCCTTGTAAACCAACAAGCCAAATAACCCATCTCAATTTCCCTCTTTTTGCTGATTTATAAATCATCTATGTGAGTAGAGACCGAGTCGGGTGCATTTCGTGTCGATGTCTGTGGCCATCAGTACTCAATACCAGGCGACCAGATGGATGCTGGTTACCTGGACTCGCAGATATGGCAGCTTACCCGGTCTTTTTCGCAAGACACCAGCGACCAGGCATCAGAGATCGCATCTAAAATCAGCTCAACCATCCAGGATCTTGTCATCCAGGGGCCTCCGCCAGAGAACATCGTGGCCAAGACGGCTCGCCGAAGAACCAATGGCAGGCGACAGAGCCGGCGGACAGATACTATGGAAAGACGTCGATTGGCAGCAGCGATGAGCCGTCTGGGAACTGGGTCCTCCGATATACTGGACGACTTGCAAGCGACCTTTGACCTGGTATCGCAGGAGCTCAACATCCAAGCTTATAGCAGCAGAAGCTTCCGACTATCTGTGAGAACAAAGCTGGGCGATGGCATCGAGGAGTTTGTAGTGAGCAGCAGCGATATAAACATAGGTTTGATTGGCGTGGCTGCGCCCCTTGTCGATCTGGAACGGCCGTTTTCCACTGGTCTGGCCGAGTTTCTCGTTTCGTGCATGAACAGATATGCGAGAAACTTATTGAATGTCCGGTATCTCTGGGCACTCATCGTATGTCCCGGTCGTATTAGACTGTGTCTGGTGGAAACTGACGCGATACATATAGCAAAAGCCTTGGATGTCGGCACCTGTGAGGGGCGGGATAAACTGATCGAGCTGATTACCAACCTGGGCACAGCGGAGCCATTGAAGCTCGGGCTCGATCCATCGATGCGGTGGAGAGACGACTTGGACCGATGGGAGATCGACTGCCCCGATGAGGAGACCAAAGAGGACCGCGTGTTTTATGCGCAGAAACTGCCCCTGTTTGTCGCCGACTCGTTTTTCGGTCGGTTTACAAGATGCTTCGCTGTATCAGATTTACCTACTGGAGCAGTGAACGCTGTACTCAAGGATTCGTGGCAGCTCGGCTATCCTGGCGACTCTTCCGTCGATGAAATCTCTGTTTTGCGCAAAATCCGTGATCGGCTGGATAAGGCAAAGTCCAACTGCATGTATCCGAGGATCAGCAGCGGCGGCACAGTGTATTTGCGAGACATGCAGATGGAGGACACCTCTGACGTCATACTTGGCTCTATATCGTGCTACTCTCGATGGACAGTGCCGCATGGAAACGGCGGCGGAAGTGCGTTGGGCCTGCGCAGAGTCCATAGACGCATGGTTACCGGACCTATCGGAGTGCCGCTTCAGTCGTTGGAGTCGGAGCAAGAAGTGATCACAGTGCTTGCTGACGTGATGAGGTCTCACTCGGATATCCTGCAGTATGGCGGCATATTGCATAGGGATGTCTCGCTTAACAACGTAATGGCTATTCGGATGCCCTCGGGCGAACTTAGAGGGATGCTTATAGACTATGACCATGCTATTGATCCCTCGAGTATTCGTAATCAGAGGTGTCCAGGCAACATTGGCACTGGCCCATTTATGAGTATCAGCAACTTGGAGGGCCTCGATATAGCGCGTACTGCAGTGGATGACTGGGAAGCGCTTATCAGTCTTCTTTTTTGCCTTGGAGCCAAAAGTCATCAGGCTTTGGAACAAATGGGCACGAGCTTTGCTCGAATAGGCTCGCAGGGAGTGGCCAATGTCAAGCGCGAGATGTTCTGTAGCATGCGGAGTCTCGAGGATACTATTGACAAGTATCTGGATGTCAGCGGATGTCCCAATATAATACGGCTTATAAAGGCACTGTATATGGCGATATTCCAGCATCCTAAATGCCAAGGCACGGTGCAGATGATGCTGCGGGGGAACCGAATGGTTGATCCAGTGCTGCGCAGGGTCCAGTATGCCTGCGATATCCAGAGAAGGTGCTTGGTTGCCCTGGAAGCTGTTGCTGGGGAGGTCAGGTCGATGGGTCGACTGAGCGATCATCTAGCGACGATTTCCCACGAGAGCGCCTCGCTGTGTGTTACGCCACCGAGGAACTCGAGAAGCCAGCCACTGAATATGCAGTATGGATCAGACTCGCCCTCGCCTACAGAGACGGTCTACGAGGCAAATGCAGAGGACTCGGATAAAGCAGCAGATCAGCAGCAAGAGCTAGAGCTAGAGCTAGAGCTAGAGCAAGAGCAGGAACGGGAGTCAGATGCTGTCCCGCTTAGCGCCAAATCTGATGTAATAAGCAACAAGCAGGAGAAAGACCTGCAATCGGCTATTGCCAGCTATGGCGGAGTAAACGATCTGGAAAAGTTTACTAAATATGCCAGTATGTACCAGCATTCTACAACCACGACATTGCATGAAACCAGCAGCCGAGGAGAGCGAAACTACATAGTTGTCAATGACATATTACTTCAAGCTGTGGCAAGGAAAAGGAAAGCCAAAGAGGAAACGCAGGATTCGCCTAGAACAAAGAGACGAAAGATGATCCATAGCGATGAGCAGGAGCATGTAGATGCTTATTACTCGCCTGTGCCCATTCGTTCCCTGGGTGTCTACGCTACTCCTAGATCTGTGCCACAGCAGCCTACGAAATATAGAGTTAATTCCAAGCTTCAGCGTAAATTATTCTAATTAATGTATAATTTAATATGTAATATTCCACCTTTTTTTTCTTTCAAAAAAAAAATTAATAATCTATTTAAAGATTTCTATTACAGCCCATCCATCTTCTGGCTCCAACGCAATCCATTGGCTCTAATGAGAACTTTGAGGTTGTTGTTTCGGCTGGTGGCGGATCATTGACCACCGGCTCTTGTTGCTGTGGTTCCTGATTTTCTTGTTCAACAGGATTATTATCTGGAGGCGGTGTTGGTGATGGCGATGGCGATGAAGAAGGTGGCGGCGGTGGTGGTGGCGGTGATGAAGATGGTGCTGCTATGGCTACGGATTGATACACGGTAACAACGACTCTAGAGCCATATGTAATGGTAGAGTAAACTGCAGTGGGAGTGACAGTCTGAGTAACAGTATTAGTAGCCATCTCAGTTACAACCGCATTGCTTGTTAGTGTTTCGACCAAAGTGACTGGCTCTGGAGTGAAATTATCTGTCACAGTCAGTGTGTCTGTCTGAACTTCTACATCTCTGCTCTCTGTAACAGTAACAAATACAGCTTCTATAGAGCTCAGTATATCGACAGAGTTTATCAAGCTAGCAGACTGTGCCTGCTGTTCACTGGCTGGCTGATTGGTGGCCGTCGAGATCTCTGTAACAGTCACTGTAGATCCTGCAACAGTAACGGTCTGGTCAGGCAAAAATAGTCTAACGACTTGAGTGCTTGGCCCACCAACGGAAATATCCGGTGGAAGTATAGTCCATGTGCTGGTTATTGTTGACCCCATGTTGTCGCTTGGAAACAATATAATTGAGGAGGATGACGATGATGTCTCTTTTACTGCCATTCCATCTGGATAGATAAGCTTTTCTGTGTTTTGTATAAACGATGCCTTTGATATAGCTGTACAGGCTAGCAGTACTGCAATTAATAATCTGGGAATAAAATGTGAAAATAAAATCATTAATACAATTAACTAAAACTAACTAGCTAAGAATAATAATAGTAATAATACAGTATAGAAACAATAAAAATTCAAAATATTTATTCTTCAAGAAAAATGTTTTAATGAAAAAAAAAAACCTTCATGCATATTGTCTTATTTTTTTTCCACAAGTTTTATTTTTGTATAATACTAAATGGCAGTTCTTTATACAATCGATTTTTTTGTAATGTTTGGACTCTTATAAAACAAAATAAAAATGCCTCAGCGGTCACATTTTATAATTTTTTTCTTTTGCTAAATGTATTTTACAAGTCATCCTTTGTAAATATTTAGCTGTTTAAAAGAATTAAATGAAAAAAATTAGTAAAACAAAAATATAAAAAAAATATTATTTTAACCAGCTAAACTAAAAAAAAAAGAAAAAAATTATGCAACATAGGTAATATAGCTGGTAATAATGTCTGTGACAACATTGGCAGCACTAATTATAATAGTCGATGGTTCCAAAGTGACTGTGCTAGTAACAGTAATACTTTGTACTGTTGTAGAGCTAACCACTAGGGTTTCTGTGCTCGATATGGTAGAGGCATCAAGTGTACTGGTTGCTGTCGTTGTAGTCAAAGTTGTAGTTGTAGAGGGTGCCTGTACTTGTGTACTAGTCATTGTAGTTGTAGAGACGACAGTTGAGCTTGCAAAAATTGTTTCCACTATGACCTGGTTATTTACAATACCACCTGGAGTCTGCACATTGTTTTCTGTAGGCTCTACAGTGACAGTTGTTTTTTCTGTTATAGTTGGCGTAATTGTGACTGTATATGTGTTTCCTGGAAGCGTAACTGTGGACGTTACCATATTTCCGCTTATCACAGAAGGGAAGTTTGGCAAAATGGTAGATATATAAGTAACTGTTTTGTCCCCTTGAATAACGGTGCTTGTTAATATAATAGCCTGGCCCGTCACTGGACTGCTAATACTGGCTATTAAAAAAGCAGAAGAAGCGGGCTCTTGTCTCTGTGACGTTTCTTTTACAGCCATTCCATTTGGATAGTCTATGTATCCAACAAACTGTTCTAAACTGTAAGCATGTCTGACAAGTGCGAGTATGGACAAAAGATACAGGAAATATTTTATTAAATGCGAGCTGTATCCCATTTTGTCTCTGGTCAAAAAAAAAACAAATAACCAAGTCTGTTATATTTATAATTAAAAAAGTATTGCTAATAGCTGAATATCTATTGAGTGACAAAAAAACAAAATGTGTAAAATAAATATGTGAAGAAAACCTTTCAAAAAAACGAATTTACATTTTATTAATTAGAAGCACTCGAGCAATAAAGGGCTGGCTTATTTTATAATAAAAAACGTAAATTAGCTCTTTGTAGAAAGTGTCTTTTTCTTTTCATCGGCCATGGCTCCCGTGGTCGACTAATGCTTTTAAAACAAAAAAACTAAACAAAAACAAAATTTTATACTTTCAGTAATTAAAAGATTAAAACATTTGAACACAATTATGTTTATTTTTTGTACAAGCTCAAACCCCAAGGTTCTGCCTTTAGCAGCAGCATTGCCAGATGACATATCATTATTAAACCTTACTTATGTGGCCTATGGCTAAGTGGCTTCGACAGTCAATATGCCACTTTCTAAAAAGGACGTTTGAACCACTGTTGTCTCTTTCAAATCAACAACCACATGCGTTATAGTTCTGTAGAGACCAGGGTCAGACACATAAACTGTATTGTCGACTGTCTCTACTCCTGTGCCCGCTGAATATGTTTCTACTTTATTTCT
Source organism: Coemansia asiatica (assembly GCA_027478445.1). NCBI lineage: Eukaryota > Fungi > Kickxellomycota > Kickxellomycetes > Kickxellales > Kickxellaceae > Coemansia > Coemansia asiatica. The sequence continues at coordinate 29,564 of JANBOH010000129.1, read as the reverse complement.
TTGCCATACAGTACTATCATATGCGCCTTGATTAGGTTGCACAACCGAGTTTCTTTCAAAAGTTTGGAAATCGTCAGAATACAATGACTTTACCAAATTTAGGACTTTAGTAAATATGCGGAAGTTGACATCTGTGCTGACCGAGCTTTGAGCCAAAACTGCTTCAAAAAATAAGCAAATAAAAGCATACTGCGCTAGTTTAATCATTTTAGAATAATAATATAATTAATAGTTTATTGTAATGAAACTTTGTTAAAATGAAAAAGGTAAAAAATAAAGCCAATCTTTTTTTTTCTTGAAAAAGCATGAATATTTTATATAAAAAAACAATTTTTTTAAAAACACCTTTTTTGCTCCTTTCAAATGTAATTGTAAAAGAAGCATGCTTAAATCTATTTCCGTATGAAATTGCACTTGCGCAAATTTTATTAGTTTATTTTTAAAACAAATTATAAAGGAATCGGATTTGGATTTTTGATTAATTCATCTGAATATGTGGTCGCAAGCTTTAAAAGCAAACACAGGCATTGTGACAATTCTGATTTTTTTTTTGCTTTTTTTGCAATTGTTTGAAACTGTTAAAAACTGGTTGGATATGGAAACAGGACTTTTAGCTATTTGTTTTATTATAATAAGACGGAGCTTTAAAAAACTATAGTTAATAAAAATAGACCTCAAAAAATTCACAGGTTAAAAAGGTTTAATAAAATAAGAGAATGCTAGAAAGAAAGACTATAAAATAATAAAGAGCTAGATTGCCGGTTAAACAAGAACAGTGACATTGGTCTTGATTGCATAGCTTTATCTTTCTAATCATCAGACTGCTGCTGATATATTGAAACTATGAGAGAGTAAACCTTATAAATCAGCTGTTAAACAAAACCAAAAGACATGTGAGAAAATGACTTGTCATTTGGGTAATGCATAAAATAAAAACGGCTGTGAATTTGGTTTAAATTGCAGCTGGAATTGTGGAAACAATAGTTTCGTCTACCATAGTATTTTCGGAAAAAGTTGCTGCTGGCACAGGTATAGTCTCCGTGTTTGTCGCTGATCCTTTGCTTGATTGATCACCACTTTTTACATATTTTACAAAACTGTGATAGTCGCTTAAAGTAGTTTGTGCAGTGTTTGGCAATTTAAATAAGGTCTTGGAAACTATATTTACGGTATCCGAATTTTGAGCAATTGATACATTAAGTAAAATATAGATTAATTCACACGAAGCAAGTTTGAACATTGTTATAAATAAACTAAATAAATGGAACAAATAGAATGGAGAGAACTTTTTAAAATCTAAGAAGCAACCTTTGACATTTTATACTAAAGAATTTACATTAAAAAAAGGTATTGTAAAAGCACTACTTGTTTTATTTTTTACAAATTAAAAAATGATTATTAAACGTTAATAATAATATTAATCCTTATAAAGCTTTTGCTAAAAGCATTCAGAATTGAATTTTTAAAATTTATATCTTAGTAAGTGCCACTTTTTAAAAAAGCAATAAGCAATTTCTGTATAGTGGCATATCCGGTAATCTTTGCTTGTTTTTTATTTTTATGTATTGTTTTTTTAGAAATAATAACAATAATTCATTTTTTAATAATGATAATAATTTATTAAAGAATTATTGCTTTTAATAAAAAATTAATTTGTAGGTGTAATAGTTATGACAGGCTTAAAGGAATTAAAGACCCCAAAGAATGGAAACTTTCTAAGAATATCTAAAGTAAATACAGTTTCTTTATCAGTTTCAACTTTATTAGACACTTTTGCATTTGCTGGATAAACGGTTGTTGTAGCAGATGGCGTCAAATATACTTGCACTTCAGTGACTGCGTGTACACTTGTAATTACTTGTGTTTTAGTTACATAGATATAATCCTGAGAAACATAAACAGTGTCATCATTAGGAGTGTCAACACTTACAGTAATTGTTTTAGGTGTAGGAGGGGTATTACCTACTGTAATAAATACAGTTGATGGCTGTGGTGTTGCTTTTATATCCTCTGATGTCCACAAAGTCACTGTTTGTGCTTGAGCTGTAACAATTCGAGTTGATTTAGGTGGTTCGCTAAAAACTGTTTGTACAATAACATTGCCAGCTGGGTTTCTTTTCTCGTAGGCATTGGCAAAAGCAAAAGTAAAGAATAAGCAACAGATAACATAAATTAGCAGTTTAATCATTGTCAAAATGATTGATTGTGTATTCGATGTTATAAAATGTAAAAAAGGTCTGTAATAAAATTTAAAGAAAGGCCTGTAATAAAATGTAAAAAAAGTAGGGTAGAAAAATAGTTTTACAACAAAAAAATTTTTATGCAGAATAATTTCTTATATACATCCAATAAACAAATGGTAGCTGTCAGTCATTTAATTTTACTTTTTAACTTGCATTTACAAAAGGGTGCAAAAACTGTTTCTGTTTCCATATGACAAAAGCAGCTGAAGAAAAGAAAAAATGATTTAACAATGTAATTAAAAAAACCATCAAAAACCACAAAGAAAACAAGATTTCACTTTCTGCATTAACAACTTGACTGATGACCAATTAAAAAAAGATATCTGGTTTTATTAATAGAACAAAGCAAAAATGTGTTTTTTTACGGTTTATAGAATATTTTTAAGAGAAAAAAAACTAAAGTGGCCGCAAAGTTGAGCAAAGTTTTAAAGGCTTTAGTAAAATGCTTTTAATTAAATTGAAATGTATTCTGTTGGTTTTACAATTTGCACTACTTCAAATTATGCAGAGGTTTGTTATTTATACTTTATTTGATTTGTTTATCGTCAAATATTTAAAAACAGTTTACATTAGCTGACGACATACTCTTGCATCAATTATTCTACATGGTTCTACAACATCAGTTTTCCTACTTGTTTTATTGGTAATAAACGTTGTAGTAGTTGTTGTCACAATATTAGTGCTGTCAATAGTTTTTACAGTCGTCTCTGTCCGTGTGTTAATGGCAATGTGTAGATTAGTAATCGTCTTTGTGATAGTTTTGACAATTGTTTTTTGATTGTCAGCTTGAAAACTATTTTCTATTGGCAAAGCTAATGCATATGATAACAGAAGAAAGAATGAGGTTATGAAAATAAAACTTTTCATGGAAAATATTTGTATTTAATAAAAAGAATAATTGAACAATGTAAATGGAAAGAAAAGAAAATTAAATTCTATCAATTCATTGTTAAACTAGTCATTAAATAACATGACACTTACTTAATTAAAAGGAATCTGACAGGCTTCACAAAAAAATTTTAAAGATAACTGACACAACAATAAAATATTTTTAATAAATTTAAAATGAGACTACTTTGTAAAGCAATATCAGCAGTCATAACAGCTTGTAAACATTTTTAGACTGTTTATTAATAGATTCAAAGGTCTGAAAGATTAACGTAATAAAAATATTAATTATTCATTAGTAAAAATACACTAATTTGGCAACAAACATAATCTGTCAGAGTCAGCCTGACAGAAATTTCGAGTTTCCAATGTTTTCTTTGATTTGGTTTTAATAAAAGTTGTAACAGTTGCTGTTTTAATATTAATTCTATCAACTGTTTTAACAGCAGTTTTTGTCTGAGATTTTATAAAAGTATGCTAACTTGTAATAATCTTTTTGGCAGCTGATTCTACTATCCATGAGTTGTTACTTTTAAAGCTGCTGTCTATTGGCAAACTCATTGTAAAGTTTATTAGTGTCAAAGACACAGCTAGTAAAAAGGCAATTTTTTAAAAGCATTGTATACAACTATAGTGTATTTAAGTAAACAAATGGACAAGTGTTAAAGAATGCTGAATAAAAAAAATTTTGTAATAAAAATTAATTCTAAATAGATGCATATTCAACCAATTCAAAATAAAAATAATGAATAAGGCAAAAAAAGTGGAAACTGTGCCGAGCTAGTTTGCTTCAAGTTCTGTACTTGTCATTAAATATTTTTTACAGTTAAAGAACAAAATAAATAAACGTGTTAAAAAGTAGTAATAAAATAATTATAAAAAAGTGGTATTTTCGATTGAAGACTGCTTTTATTATCAAGCTGGTTTGTTGCATTGCCACAGGCAAATAATAAAAATCACAATATCAAATTTGAAATGGTGTAGAACTGTGGAAAATTTTTATTTCAATGATTTATATTGTCAAAAATAAAAATACTGAAGTAATTTAGCAAGCTCAAGCATATTCCAAAGTGCTAGCTTTAATATATTATTATTTTTTCTACATAATTGGAAACCAGCACAGACCAACTTGATCTCTGCAAAGTGTCCATTATTTGCTTGATGATGCTGCTTTATCTTTAGTTTTAGTTTCTGCTGTTGATGTAATTGTAGCATAATTGATACTATGAAATGTTCTAATTTTATAATCAGTGATAGTTTTAGTTGATTCATGCATAAAAGCATATGTAGCTTAAACAGTGGAGTTTACTGCCCAGTAATTTGACTCATTACTCTTGTCATCCTTTTTTGGTAAAGCAATTGCATTCTGCATAAGTGTAACTAGAGTAACAACAAGAACAGCCAGAAATTTAATAAAAAGCATAGTATAATAAGAATAATCTATTTATGTCTAGGAGATAAAAGTAGAGAAATAAAAATAATTGCATTCCTTAGTTGTATTTGAAACCCAGTTTCTAACTAAAATAATTTAAAGTAAAACAATGGGACCCTGACTTAAACATTGGAGATAAAATACTAATAAGCAGATATTTTGCTAAAAACAGAAATAAATATGGTTTACATGTGACAAGCGACTTGGCACTTTTTATAAGACAGCAGCTCTGTCAGCAATTTCTTTTCATTTGCAATTTAAAAGTTGCACAATAATTTGAATTGTCCAAAGTCAGATTTATTAGCATATTTATTTATAAATAAGAAAGTTTTCTAAAGAAAAGTTAAATAATCTAAAAGATTCAAAATAATATATTAATTAATTTCTGTATACTTTACATGTACCTAGTTTAGTCTATATGAGCTAGAGTCGACTTTTTACACTCCAAACATATAGCCACATAAATACTGTTGTACACATGGAAACTTGTAGGCATTTGTCTTTTTCTCTGCCTTGGTTTTTGTCGCTGTTGCTGTAGAAGTAGCCTTGACATGATTGGTGCTAAAAACAGTTTCAATATTATCAATTGTCTTTGTTACAGTTTTCTTATGTGTATTAACAACTGTAGTTTTGACTGTTTTGTATAAAACTTCAGCACTGTAATCTTGATTATTGTTATCTAGAGGTAAGGCAAATGCACCTTGACAATATACTATTAAAATAGCAAATAAAACAAAAAGGTGTCTTGAATAGAGCATAATAATGATATGTGCAAAAAATGTTTAGCTTGAAGTGTAGATTAAAAATGAATTATAAAAATAATTTATTCTAAATAAATTTATTTAAAAAAACTAAAAAAACGAATAAGAAAGAAGAGAAATAGAAATAAACCAAATTAGTCATAATTAACATTGAAAAGTTTACACCCAAAAAAAGTTATCATTAATCAGATTTAAAATAGCCAAGTGACTTTCTATTCTGTGAATAACGGAGAAAAAACCAGATTTTTTATTTTATTAAAGCTCCTAATAAATTTTTAATTGGATATTCTGCTTTTCATTTACTTTTTTTCTGTCTTTTGACCTTTCTTTTTCTTTTTTCCCTCCGTCAATGTTTAACTATAGAAAATTCTATTTTACGTTGTAGTTCTTGGAGCTCTATATACATGTATTCAAGAGTCTAGCATATTATAGAATTGTTTATTTTTCTCTTATAAATATGCACTAGAGCAGCTTGAAAACATAACTACAAGTCAGTAAACGTTTTAATTTAAGAGTTATTGCTTTTTACAAATAAGTAGATATATAAAATGCAAAAAAAATTGTAGCACGTTTAAAGTTACTCCTATCTTTATTGAAAAGTAAGCACATTTATATTATATGCATAAAAGCAAGGGTGTTCAAGTGGTAAATTTTATACTTTTATTGTAAATGTAAAATAAGCATACTTATAAATAATTTAGTAATAGGCATACATCTTTAGGCCAGCTTTAAAATATCCTATTTGGTGTTTTCATTCACATTATTTCCTATGTGAAAGCATTGCAAAACCACATGCCTGTGCATTTACACATAAGTAAAACCTTATTTATTGATTATCACTTGTTTTAGTAACTGTAGCTGTAGAAGTAGCTTTGACGTGATTGGTGCTAAAAACAGTTTCATTTTCATCAATTCCTACTGTTATAGTTATTTCATGCATATCAACAACTGTAGTTTTAACTGTTTGGACAACAACCTCAGGACTGAAACCTTGATCATTATTATCTTGTGGTAAAGCAAATACCCATTGACTATACATCATTATTATAGTAAATAAAATAAAAAGGTGTTTTAAATGAAGCATTATAATATAGTATCTAAAAATATTTGTAAGAATAAAAAATTGGCAATTGCTGTGTAAAAAAAATAAAAAAAAATAAAAAATACTATTTAAAAATAGTGTTAAATAAAATACTAAGAATAGGGAAAGCAAAAAAAGCAAAAAAAAATAAGCTGGTCAAATTGATGCAAAAAAATTGTGTCTACTCCAAAAGAAAAAATCAATAATCAGATTCAAAGTTGTCAAGTGACATTTTTTTTATAAAGGCACCAAGACAAATGCTGAAATGGAAAGGGAGACCTTATTAGATTTTCTTTTTTATATTTCTTTTCATGTCATTCTTTTGCCCATTTTTTTAATTCAACTCATTTCCTAAATTCATAAACAAGTTTTGTATAAAAAGTTAGTCAACTTTTTTAGTCTTATCTGCAGCTAATCAGCAAACTTTAATTTTATAATAAAGATTATATTTAAAGTAAAAAGAGCAAGTAAATTTATTAAACAAATAAAATTGGTAGATCATAGGCTTATTCCAGATAATTCATTTTGACCAAGCTTTTTCTAGTTATATATTAATGTGTAATAACAATAATAAAAATATGACCTGGCAATACTCCTATAAAAGTTGACTTGGCATCGACATTGGTGTTAGCCACTGTAGTTGTAGAAGTGATTGTAATATGATTAGTGCTAAGAAAAGTTGCAGTATTATAAACAGTTTTTGTTGTAGTTGATATGTGTGTATTAGTAACTATTTCTTTAGTTGCTTTGACTAATGTATAATTTTGTACCATCTGGGTTATCATTCATTGGCAATGCAAATGCATTGTGCATATATGACAATACAATAGCTACAATGGTAAAGATAAAATTATATAATTCAGGATTATACACAGTTTACTAATGTATGTTTAAAAATAAATAATAAATTGGGCAGTAAAAAAGGGAGGAAGAAATATATACAATAAGAGAAAAGACAATGCCATGCAATTCAATGCAATAACAATATTTTGAAAATAAAAAGATTCAATGAATAAAAGCATATTTTGATATGAGCATGGCAAATGGCTTTATGCTTTGCAAAACACAAAGTCCAAAGTAGTTATTTCTTTTTTCTGTATGTGATCGGCAGTTAGGTTTTTTAAGCTTTTTTTGTTAACTTTATTAATTTTTATTAAGCTTATAAAAAAATCTAATGAATTATCAACAACTGTGCAATTTATAAAGTATGCCATAGCACATAACTTTTAAACTAATTTTTTTAATAAATTAAGTACTTGTATATAACTATTGGCCAATTTATCTGACTAATGGTTTTTATTGAAAAAAATTTATTTGAAAGACTTCAAAAAAAAAATATATATATATATATATATATTTAATAATAAGAGAATGTTAAAAAAAAAAAGTAAATATGAAGATATGGTCTTAAGAGAGCTTGAGAGAACTTGAGTTTTCATGTCTTAAAGGAGTAGAAAAATAAAGCAATTCTTTGCAACAGCTAAAGCATAGACAAATTTCCTGTGAGTCATATAAATATAACCCATGGGAACCAGTTAAAAATAATTGAAGTGGTTCAAGTGAGCTGTCCAAAAAAAAAAATCACATGATTGAGTAAGGGAGAAATCCATTATTTATAAACATCTATTAGATATAGCTATTAGCTACTATATATGTGTGTGTACCAGCACCAGTAGAACATTTGATATGGCACTAAACAGGCGCGTTCTGCTTCTTGTGTATTTTTAGCCTTGGTTTGTATTTCTGTAGAAGTAGCTGTAATATGATTGGTTTTATAAACTGTTTCATTATCATTAATAGTACTGGTTTTAGTTGATTTATGTGTATTGGTAACCATTGTTTTAACAGTTGTGACTACCACATAAGTATCTGTGCTATCTGGGTTGTCGTCCACAGGTAAAGCTAATGTATTTTGCTTGTATGCCATTAAAAAAGAAAGCAGCAGAGCTAGAAATTTAAAGTAAAGCATGATTGAAAGAAATAAATTAACTTGTTTAGAATAAGAATATAAAAAGTGTTGTAAAGCTTAATAATAAATGAAAGAAAGATTTTTTTTTTAAAAAAAGTTTTACAATGCAATTTTTATTGCAAAAAAAGGAGCATAATAAGATACTAATAAGATAAAAAGAATTTTACAAAAGGGCTGTCACAAGTCTGGTTCTGACATAGCAGCTGACATGTTGTTTAGAAAATAAATTTTGTACCCTTTTAAGCACTTTCAATTTAATTGTATTTAATTTGATTATTATTAAAAAAAAGCAAATTATTACTGAAACAAAATTGCTTATTAAAATGTATCTATTTATTACATTATTGGTTTCCAGCAACCACCATTCTGAACTGGCTGGTACTTGTATAAAGTTCTAGAAGAGCTAGTTAATGATGGCTCACTCTTGCTTTTAATAACTGTGGTTGTAAAAGTTGAAGTTGCAGTATTTGTTCTAAAAAAATCAATCAATTTAAATTTTTGAGTCATTTGTAGGATTGTTTTTTTTTTAAATTAGGCCTGGTTTATAAATTTCACTTACATTCCAAAAAAATTCATGCAGATATAGCTTTATTTAATAATAGACATTCAGACTTGGATTCCTATATAAAGAATAAGTTATAGTTTTTAGGTTGCTTGAAAATTTTAAATTTAATTAATTTAAATTGCCATGTAATAAAAATTTATGTTAAAATAAAAATTTGTATTCCTAGCTAAAGAAAAAAAAAACTTGTAATTAAAACTTGACCAGCATGTATTAATACTACTCAAACATTGGCAGTGACAAACTCTGTGACATCCACATTCTTGATTACCATGACAGTAGTATCTTGATCAGTAGATGAAGCAGAATCAGACATAATGACATTTTGGACAACAGTTGCAGGTTGTGCCTGAGTATTAGGATCTGCAGTTGCAATGACTGTTGGTTCATCTGGAACAGTCAAAACAATAGCAGAAGGAGCATCTTTAGTAGCTACTACAGTGACTACAGGGGTAACTGTGACATCAACTATTTGGCCCTGAACAACTGAGGTGGATAATGTTGGTGATTCTGTTATTGTTACTGATGCTGTTACTGTTGCAGCTGATGGTATAGCAACTGTGTTCTGTACAGTTTGTACACTTGGTGCAGCTTGTGTCTCTTGTCCATTTTGACCATACTGTATAATCTGTACAATAGGTTGTTGGTTATCAGTGGGTTGTGAGGGTGTCATTGTAACAGTTGAAATAATAGTAGTTGGCTGCTTGTCTTCAGTTGAGCTTGAAAAAGTTGATGAAGATGAGGATGAAGATTCACTAGTGTTGCTAGACTTGTTAGATTCACTAGACTCACTTGTTTCACTGGACTCTGAAGTCTCAGATGAACTAGTTGTAGTTGACGTTTCCTTTGAAGCCATGCCAATGGGAAATTTGCCTGAGCCAATAGTCATACTCCAAACACTGGATGTAATCTCATCAGAGCTAAGTGCTTGCGCCTCATTTGAAGACTCATCAAGGACATTGGCATTTGCTTGAAAAGGCAGCAGTACCAGGGACAAAATGCCAATAACTATAATCAATTTATGTAGCTCTTTCATGGCTAGAGTAACAGCAATTACAACAATAAAGAATCGTTAAAAACTTGATATTGTAAATAAAAATATTTAAAATGTATGGTTGATAGTAAAAAAAAACTTTTTTTGAACAATATAATAGCTAAAGGAGAAAAAAAAGTGGTTATAATTTTTAATTTTTGCTATGAGCTACTTTTTGTTCATTATTTGAACTGTAAAAAAACCACTTTGGTTAAAGTCACATTTTATTTCCTATTTGATTTTGTACAAAATAAAATAAAAAATATTCTTTATAATTAAGCAAAAACAAAACAAAATCCAAATCTGATCTTGTGTTTGCAAATGAGCATTTGCTGATATGGATATGGATGTATGGTTTTCTTTGCATTTATTTTCTTTTTGAACACGATAAAAGGAGATGCTTTGAAAAAGAAAAAATTATTGTTCAATTGTCGCTAAAGCAAAAGATATTGAAAATATTCAAATGTTGACGTTGATAAAGAAATAGAAAATACTGCTGTATTGACACAAAATGCTTGAATAAATACAAAACACTAGTTGTTGTGCGAGAAGGCAGAAAAAAAATAATAAAAAAGGATTAAGAAAAAAAATAATACATGAACATATATTGGTCGACTTATTCGATGACAATGGGATCACAGTCACTCTTGCTAACAACAATACTAACACTGTCTTCAACTGAGGCCTCATTGAGCTCCTCTTGTAAGCGAGCCTTTAGCACCTCGTGCAGATATCCACGCTCAGTATTTGAGTGCTCAGCCAGGACACAGCTGGTGTCCTTGGCTACGGCTGCAAGGACGTCATGGTGGCCCATTTCGCCTGTGAAATATAGATCAGCAGAAACAGGGCCAACAACAGACCCACCGGATCCAGCGCAAATGGCAATGCGCGAGATCAGCTCCTTGTCCTGCACATGGCGAGCAGCGCGGGCAACGCGGATGTGATCCAATGACAAACGACTCTTGATGTCAGCTATGATCTCGCTCAGTGGGCGCGGCACAGCAAGCTCGACCAAGCGACCGCTGCCAACGTTTTCCTGGCCAGCAGCATCGGCTGGATCGGCAGGCGTGACTGGCATCACTTTTCCCTCGCCAACTAATGATGCAAGCCAGTCGTTGATTCCATTGGCACAGCTATCCAGTGAGGTGTGCGGCGAGTAGATCGATACGCCAGCGGCAGCGCACTTCAGAACAAGGCTCTGCTTGAGATTGCTCATAGACAGCGACTTCCACGCAGAGAAAATCGGCGGATGGTATGCGACAATAACGCCAACAGCAGGGTCATCAAGCGCCTCGTCTAAAGTAGCAGTGGTAAGGTCGATAGTCAAAAAGACTTTGCTGGCCTTTTCACGGGGCTTTGCCGCTTCTACAGGGTTTTTAAAAAAAAAAGAGAAAGAGAAGAAGAAATAATAGGCAAATTAGTAAAAAAAATTGTTTTTTTTTTTACTTGCTCGTGAAATGGGATTTGCAAAATATATTGTCATTTTTCAGCAATTGCAACATTCAGCAATTTGAATTTCAAAAGTACTTACCTAGAAGAATACCGACGTTGTCCCACTTCAACTCAGCCAGGCTGAGCGGGGCAATGCGCTGCATAGCAGCCGAGACACGGGAAAGCATGCTTGAAAAGGCAGTATTAGTGACAGGCTCGTCGCTTGCTCTTTGCGAGATAGGCACTTGTTTGCGGATTGTAAATGGCAAGGCACAAGACGAAAAAGTTGCAGAGGCAGAATGAGACGAAGAGAGAAAAGAAAGAAGCGATGACGAAAAAGCGTTGTGAGAATGCTTTTCTTTATCATCGCCCCCATTGGGCACTTTGTCCAAAAGAGTTCTTTTGATATGGCTCACCAGCATGTCAATTGGATCGGCGGCTTCCTGATGGCCGTCCAGAGCCGAGTCGGCAGCCTCTATGGCCAGCACGGGCAAAACATTGGCCACGCGCCTGACCAGCTCTGAGGACAATGCAACAAGCTGGCTCGGCAGCAAGGCGTCGATTTCAGCGCCAAGCTCAGCAGGAAGCCCGTTGTCTCCACTGCGCTGCTCTACTGGATTCACAGTCCGATTCAAATTCAGGCTCTGCACCTCGGCCACAGTTGCTCGCCGAGCGCGCTTGCGCAGTGGAGGAAGCATGCCTGCGTTGTCTGCGTCCTCGATATCCATCATCATGTCATCGCTGGCTGGGCCATAGCCGCTAGTATAGTTGTTGTTGTTGTTGTTGTTGTTGACATGACGCAGCAGAGGCGGCAGAGTGACGCGGCTATGATGGGGCTGCATCAGATGCTCAACGCTGCCAGCGCGACGGCCGTTTCCTGGGCTAATACCGCTCCTCAGAAGACCACCGCTGCTGCTGCCATTGTGGTCGCTGCGAAGTACGTGGATGCTGTGCACTGATGTCGATGTCGACGGCGTACGCGAAATATGGATATCGCACTCGTCGTCGTCCATCGCAGCGATGCTAGACATGCTGTTGACATGCGACTGATACACGCTAGGGTCGGACAGACGGCCAGCGCGCCGAATGGGCTCATTGTCGACAGTCATGCGCGAATCGCCTCCAGCTGCCATGCTCAAAAGCGCAGAGCCCGCGATAACCGAGCTTGAGTCGATATCAGCAGGAACGCTTCCGCTATTGCGCGAAAACAGAGTGGTCACTGCTGTAGAAGAGCCAGATGTGCCTGGAGTGATCATTGACTGGTTCGAGCCTTGCTTGTCATCTCGGGGGCTTCCTAGTCTATACATTTGCTGCTGACGTTGCTGTAACTGCTGATTCTGCTGTTGTGATTGTTGTTGATGTTGTCGTTGATGTATCTGAGACCGAAGCTGCGACTGCTGATGCTGATGCTGATGCATAACCAGTTGCTGCATACTTGGGACCTGGGGCTGCTGATAAGGCTGCTGCTGATTCTGAGAATGATGCACAGACGAGGTCGTTGCAAACGGCGATGGCGACGTTTCCCTCCTGCTGCGCATGTCAATGCGGTGCGAGTAAGCGCGCGGACGCGATACTTGAGTGCTGCTCCCTGGTGGACTGTTGCGCGTGTACGGGCTGGTCAGCGACAGATTTACATGGTGCTGCTTGAAGTGCCGCTTCAGCGTGCCAGTCGATGAGCCGCGGGAATACTCCTTCCCGCATATCTTGCAGCGCGACATGCCAGTGTCCAGACGCTCAAACCCTGTCGGACCCCAGACCACAGAGCTAAGACGACGTGTCGACTCGCGCGCTGGAGACTGAGAGTTTGCATTGGCCGAGCTATTGGGTCCAATAGCAGCAGCGGCAGTGGCAGCAGATCCAGATCCAGATCCAGAAGCAGCAGCAGATCCAGAAGCAGCAGCAGAAACGGAAACAGTGGCAGTGGCAGTGGCAGTGGCAGATGGGGCGTTATTCCTGGCTGCTCCAGGCGTCTGCTGCTGCGGCATATTTGAGGCGCTCTGTGTGCTGGTGGCCGTATGTCTCATTGGCGAAGGGATGCGTGGGAACGGTACGGGAAGCTGCTGCCGCTGCGGGCCATTTCCAGGCTCAAAGCGACCAGCAGGCGGGAACTGGCGACGCATGGCCAGCGGCGGCGACAGCGACCTTTGCTGGGGTATGCCAGTAGAGTTTGGCGGACCATGGACGCTCCGCGGCGGTCCATAGGCACCTGGCACGTTGCCTGCATGAGCCTGCGGGCGATGCGGCTGATTAGGAGGCTGGCCAAAATGCTGCTGATGCGAGGGTGCAGACGCAGGTGGCGGCGGCAAAGACGGATGCTGCCTCTGCTGCTGCTGTTGCTGAGGGTTCATCTGCGGGTGCATGGACTGGTGCGAGCTAAAGTAAGGAGCAGTTGGAGATGGCTGGCCACCAGGACTGTAATGAGCAGCAGCGCCAGCCGTATTGGTCGACCTGCTAAACGAAGTCTCGTACTGATCGCGATGGCCCTCTTGCAGCATATGCGAGTTTGCAAACGATAGCCGCCTGGGCCGCATGTCCTGCGAGCTATGCTGTTTTTGTTGTTGCTGCTGTTGCTGCTGCTGGAAGTGCGATGATGGATGCTGCGAGGAGCGACCCTCAAAGCCCGCGGGCCCCTGCGCCTGGCGAGGGAAAAACCTGAACGGCTGCTGCTGCTGCTGCGGTGGTGGTGGTGGTGGCGGAGCTTGCGAGGACGGTGCCTGCGAGGGCCGGCTCTGCTGCATAGCTGCCGACTGCGGGCCCATCATGGGCTCGCTGATTGTCGCAGCATGCGGCCGTGTTCGCCGAAGCGGAGGCTGGCCAGAAGAGTACTGCGAAGGACCAAAGCTTCCCGTTGGCGGGGGAATCCGCTGGGTCTGCGGCCCAGAGACGCCGCCTGCCTCTGACGGGTCAGGGCCAGGAATCGGTTGGCGGCCGGATGAAGCAAAGGACATGGCCGGAATCGAGGGCAGCTGAGCACCAGTCTGGCTCATAGGTCTATTTGTGCGTGAGTACTGCGTCGTAGCTGATGCCTGCTGCTGCTTGTTTTGCTGCTGTTGTTGGCTGTGTGGGTCAGGTGTTCCCTGTGCGTTCATTTGTGGTGTGTGGTGTGATTGTTGCTGGCGTTGGGGCTCGCTGCTGCTGTAAATAGGAGGAGGACTGCCGGTCAAAGGCAAGTGATCCTTGAGCGGGAGGCCAGCGCTGCTGCTGCTGCTTTCGCTGCTTCTATTGCCGTTGCTGGCAGACATGGCAGCAGAGTCTGGCTTGCGGTCGGTATTTGTTTGCGGAAGCTGCGACTGGAGCAGACTCTCGACCTTGTTTGACCGGCCCTGCTCGTCAGCTAGCGGTCTGATGGCGGCATCTGGTGTGGACATATGATGATATGCGGAGTGCGCGTGGGCAGCAGGCGAGTGTGTTTGCTGCTGAGGACCAGCGGCCACCTGGCCGTTATTTTGCATCCTCTCGCCCATAGAAGCAAAGGAAGATAAAAGAGTGAAGGTTGACAGCCTGGAAATTGCGTGCCTTTAACGGCTCGGTAGCTGCTGAAACAAAAGAAAAAATATATAAAAGAGATAAAGCAAAAAATAAAGAACCAGAGTAGGGAGTAAAAAGAAGAAAAAAAGAGAGCCTACTTGGAGAAAAAAAGGGGCCTGGTTTTCTTTAATAAAGAAGAAGACAAAAAAGAGGGAGTGATATGGCTCCAAAAAATAGTAAAACTTGTTGCACACCACTTGGGTCCTTCAAACCAGGTGGTGAAAAAAATAGTCTCGTAAAAGATGCAATAGTAGACAAAACAGGCCGGCTTGCAGAATAAAGCGAAAAAAAAAAAAAGTTGAGAAAAGGGAGAGGAAAAAAAGCTAAGACCTGTACGACAAGTATTATCCTCAAATCGAGCTGTGCAAGATAGTGTATACAGCAGCGGTTTCGTTTCCTTGTTCTTTTTTTTTCTATGGCTGTCAGGGGCGGTCGTCCAGATGACTTTTTTTTCTTTTCTTGACTCTTAGAGAGCGGCGCGTGTGCAAGTAAAAACTAAATAAGTGAAATAAAGGCGTGCTGCAGTGTGCTGATGGGCCGCTTAGATGGTATGACTACTAATGACTATGTACAACGGACTCGTGTAACAAATGAAAATAAAAAGGATGAGTATGAGTGATGTAGTATATGAATAAAGAAAAAAAGAGGGGCACAACTTTTTTTTTCTTCGTTTTTGACTCTTTGCTTGGCTAAAGTAAAACACAATGGGTGTGATGATATGCTGCAATCAGCTGCGGGCTTGGCCTATTTTTCGCTTTTTGACCAATTATTAAAATAAAAAAACAAAAAGTATTGATATGAAAGAAAGGAAGAAAGAAAGAAAAAGTAAGGTCCTCTAATGCCAGACTGGGCCAGATATATCAGAGAAAGCCGGTAAATTACTTTATTTTACTAGAGAAAGAAACTAGGCAGCGACCCAATCAATCAATCAATCAATCAGTCTGGGTTTCAAAAAACTGGTGGAAAAAAATTTATCTTGTTGAACAAAAATAGATAGATAGTGAGCTAGTAAAAAAAGGGAGTATAATAGATAAAATAAGAAAGAATAGAGAAAGAATTGGGTGAATAAGATGGAGAAATAAATGGGGGGGCGGTCTGGCGGTAGTAATATATTAATAGTAGCAGACACGAGTGAGAAAGAAAAAAAATAAAAGGACGGCCCAGAGGAGATAGAACTGCCAGATGTGTTAGACGTGTTTATGCGTATTTTGTGTGTGTATGTGTGTGGAGATGAATAAAGAAGAGGAAAGAGGGGAGAACTAAAGTCGAGGGCTAAAAGCGTAGATACACAAGCATAGAGGGGAAAAATGCGTGCGAGCAGTCAAAAAAGGGGCCAGACAAGGACTTTAGCTTTTGTCTTGTGTCTTGTGTCTTTGAAACTGCGGCAAAAAAGAAGACTTTAAGGTTTAAACGCTTGCTTTTGCGCAAAAAAGAAGAATAAAAGACAAGGGGCCAAAGGACCACTGAATTCGACTAAAAAAAATACAAAAATGGAAATATCCTCGAATTCAACCAAGAAGCGTGAGTAAGTGGATGGCTGTTGACTGCAACGGAAGAAATGCTCACGCTTATTTTCGTGTAAAGAGTAAAGACAAAAGGCGTAAATAAACGTAAAAGTGAAAAAAGGAATAGATATGAAAAAAATAAAGTAGTGTGACAGAGGAAGAATTAAAGAAGCGTGATGCTGTTGAAATAAAAAAAACAAGCGAAATAAAATGACAAGGTTCGGCTGATATTGGCTAGCAAGAGAAAAGATGAAGAATCGAAAAGGAAGAACAGATAAATTACAAACTGCGTGACCAATGCACTATATTTCCAGGTTATCAAAAAGTAGCGTTGCTATTCTAGCAATGACTATGCTGAAAATTTTAAGAAGGTGGTCCGAAAGGAGAACCAAATCCTTGTCAGAGCTAGGTAGAAACGATGGTCTGTAAGTTCTTAAAGCTATATGTATCGAGATACATAGGCATCTAGCTCCTTTTTCTCCTTTCTTTGTCCTGGATGGATATCGGTATGAAACGGGCTGGACCGAGCCTGGGCTTGCGGGCCGGACTAAGATTTTTATTTTTTTATGGATTAATGTTCAACAGTAAAAAAAAATATGTGCGAGTGGTTTCAGTGGTGACGTCAACCTCCAATGGCAATAAAAAAAAGACTAATCTTATTTGTACTTTTTTTACTTTCAAGAATCAGAATGGAACGCAAATGGATCGAGTACCCAGTCTTTGTAAAATAAAATAAAAAATAGGATCTAGCCAAAATATAAATAGTACAAAAACGACAGGATGGATAAAAAGAACGTGTGCGAAAATGCAAATGAACAAAAATAAGAAAAAAATAACAAAGACCAGATGCTTTTGCACTTGCGATGCTTTTGCACTTGCGATGCTTTTGCACTTGCGATGATGGGTCACTGGAAACTGGCAATGCAAGAACGAATGAATGCGCTGTTGCTCTGGTGTTGCGCATACAAGGCTGCATGCTACCCTACCACAAGCAATCTATTACATTTAGTTCTCTTTGTCCTGCAATATCTAGGTAAATGTGCACATATTATACACATACGCAGGCACATACACACATACAAGACAAATGTAGAAAAATATAATTAAAAACAAGAGCTAAGCGAGCAATGTTGCTATCTTGTCTGATAGCCAGTCTGTAAACCACAGTATAAAAACTATATGCTTATAAATTTGCGTATAGATATTTATTTTTAAACAGGCAGTGCATTGGCCTGGCTTTTTTGCGACAAATATCACATGGTCCGACTCTTGCTCAGTTCTCACAGCATACAATATGGATAATTAACTGAAGATGACTATCCTTCCTTCCTTTTTTTTTCTTCAAAAGTAATTGCAGCAGCGGACAGCCACGTCTGAAGGGAAGACATGGTTCCCTATCGCGTTTCCCACTGATAGAGCTCAGTATGTTTAGTCACTTCAACTGAGCTATTTTTTTTTCTAGGGCACGATTGTCTAGAGACGTTGCCCATTGATTAAAAAGACCATTGTATGCTGCAGACGTGCGAACCTCCTCTTTGCAGAGCAGAAGAGGCAGATTGTACAATGCCTCCTCCTTTATTTCTTCTTTGTCTTTGCTGCAAGAAGGACTTGCTGCTGCCCATAGATTCGCTTGCTTTTTATTTTTTTGAGCCTGGGACCTGCTGAAGGTCTTGTGCCATCTGCACAGAGCCCAGGAACAGCTGACCTGCAGGCTTTAAGAAAAAATAAAGCAGACGACAATATTGGCCGGCTTGGCGGCTCAGCGGTAAGCAGGAGAGGCAGAGACAGGCTCCAATCAGCCTCTTCTCCGAGCGCAAACGTTTCTCTTGAAAGACTCATTCAGCCCAGCTGCCAGCAGCAAGTAGCAAGCAGCAATTGCATGTGTGGCATGTGGTTCGTGGTTGGTGAGCACAGAATAAGAAAAATTAAATGAACTGTTTCATAGAGCAGATTGTTTGCGTGTATGATCCAGTTGACGGCAGAATATCCCGGACTTTAACCAATACTTTTTATTTATTTATCTGACCCACTTTTCCACAGTCGGCGCGCAAAAACAAGGTAAACCAAAGGGTTATAGTATAGCAACGAGCATCTATCGCAGATTGACTAGCTGACCGACCGACCGACCGACTGACTGACTGCTAATGTCATCTGCGAAAGAAGACAGAAGGGAAGTCCATGTCAGCCAGCTAGCAGTCAACAGGTCAAACGACCCACCATCTCATCTGCTTTCAGGTCGCAAGTCTTGCGATTAACTTTTGCTTCCACATGTCTGCTTGCTGAACCGCAAAGTCTTCCATATCTCTTTGAAGCTTCTGATGCCTGCTTTTAAAGACCTCAGTTTGTCTTTAAAAAAAAACAAAGTCCAAGTGGTGGAAAATGTTCACGTTTGGCTCCTTGCTACAAAACATCTTTTTTTCTATATGCACATAAATAAAACATAAGTTGTCAAATGCATTATTGGCACACAGTTCTGCGACAGCTTGGTTATTGTTTGCAGAGCAAAAAAAAAGCGTGGGGAAGCTGCGCTAGTAGGAAGAGAAGGTAAAGAAGGTAAATGTGCATGTGTACTGTGCTACAGCCTGGTAGGACATTGCTTTTCTCTGCACACAATCTGCATGGCATAGACCACAAGAGCCAGTTTCTTTTCCCAGCTGAGCTTTAAAAAAAATAATATAACGTTTTATTTTTATTTTTTTACGCCAAACCAGCCTATACAAATTAACGTATTTTTTTTTTGCGTTTCCGATCCACATGTCTTTGTTGCACTGAAAATCCCTGGACCTGTTGTTCCGTCTTCCCCCAGGTCACTTTGGGCATCTTGATCTGGAATTTTGCCTCAACACGTTTTATTGGAATTCTATTAGAAAATGGAACTGCGGAAACACACAGAATTCATTTTTTTCTCTTCTTTTTATCCTTTCTTTGTTTCCCTTTTTTTGCCTTTCCTCCAATTCTTGCTTCTTCTCATCTCGCTTGAATCCAGCTTTTTTTTTTATAAATTACATTTTTCAACGCTCCTGCCTTTATTTTTAATCTAAAAAGCACTTTAACATAAAATAGAACAAGTACGAGAGCAAGCAATGTCGTCAAGCGTCACAGTTGTATACGGAGGCGGCAGAACAATCAATATAAGGACCACGCCAACGACAACCCTGCAAGCAGTGCTCAACAATGTGTGTGAAAAAATAAGCAGCAACAGCACGGTCAACCCAGAGAACCACGCCCTGGTATACAACAACAAGCCGATTGACCTGTCGCTTACCATTCGCTTTGCCAACCTGCCGCAGGGCGCCAAGCTGAAGCTGGCACCGCGACCTGGCAGTAGCAATGTTAGCAAAAGCAGCAAAAGTGGTGGCAATGGCAGCACTGCTGCTATATCTAGTTCTTCTGCTTCTGGTGCGTCACGCTCGGGTGTCGGTCAGTCCGCTGGGACTCGCGATGCGCCGGTCAAGGTGGCTCTGCAGATTGTCGGTAGCGGGCGTATCATCAAGGACTTTTCGCCGTCTACTACTCTGTGGGACATTGTAACGTCGATCGAGGCGAGCTCTGGTGGAGCGCTGAATCTGACCAACAGATGCCGAGTTCCAGAGGCCGGCTCTCTGTCGCCGGTAGAGCGTGGGCTGAGCTATCTTTCTGGCGCATTGAGCATGGTATCCGGCAGCAGCAGTAATGGGCATAACAGCGAGGCAGAGGACGATGCTGAAGCGCGGAAAAACAAGTCTGGCGCTGGTACGCCAACGCGCATATACCAGCAGCCTGTGCTTGTTGTGCTGAACAAGGAGATATCGTCAGTGCAGGAGATGCAGAGCACCACGCTAAAGTCGCTGGGCTTTAGCAGTGGATCCAGCGTGATGATCAGGCTGTCATTCAGGGACTCGGCTGTGGTCCCTGTTCCGGCTCCTAGACCAGCGGCTTCCCAGACCACTGCATCTGCTCCAGTGACTCCTACCATGGCCACTTCATCTGTTGCTTGCGCAAAATCATTGTTATCTTCTGAAACATCCGATTCTCCTGCTCATCTCATTGCGGAAAAGACAGCTCTTGGAATTGCCGTTCCAGCAAACGACAGCGACTCACTGCAGACATTTGATAAGCAGCTGTTTGCGGCTCGCCAAGTACAGGTATTTGCGCCACCAACGTCTTCCTCGGCATCGCTCGCATCGCGCATAGTGCTTCCAGACTCATTCTACGACGACGAGGACGACAGCTCGAGCGACCTCAAGCTTCTGATAAGCGTACAGAGAGAGCGGCAAGCCGAGTCCGAGCGCGGGTTCCGCAGCCGGATCAAGCAGGAGAAGGAGGAGCAGAAGAAGCACGAGCAGCTCAAGCAAAAGTATCCGAAAACCGCTATTCGCTTTAGGTTTCCTGATCAGGCGCAAGTTCAGGCCTCCTTTTTGTCTTCTGATTCGGTCGACGAGCTATTCCAGTTTGTTCGCGAGATCATGGTTATTCCCCAAATGCTGCTGACACTTACTATCCAGCCGCCTATGCAGGACCTTGGCAAAATGCTTTCTCTGTCCCTGTTTGATGCAAAGCTGACCCCTGCTGCTGTTGTCCATGTCAAGCTGCAGGATGGCATGGTGGACAAGGTATCTACGGCGAATTTGGTCAAGCAGCACGTGTGGCAGAAGGTCCAGAATATCGAGACTTTGGTTTCTGATGCAAATTACACTGGTTTGGCGCTTGAGGATAAGAACAACGCTGTCATTGAGGCAGACAAGACAGCCCTGGAATCTGGACAGACGCAGGCTGCTGCTGCTGCTGGCTCCAGCTCTGGCTCTGGCTCTCAAACAACTGCGCGTGCTGGCTCTGCCCCAGCCCCATCTGCCATTTCAGACGGCCCTCGGATGCCCAAATGGTTCCTTGCTGGCCAGAGGCGTGGCATAAATTAAAATGTAAAAAAAATATATTATCGTGCAACACAACCCTTTTTTTTTACATTTTTTCGTATTCCAAATGTGTAATGTGATAATGCTTTTTCTATGCACACAGCGCAATAAAGGCAAAAAATAGAAAATACCTGATGCTTTAAAATCTCAAGTGACTTTTATGTAGGAGAACAGAATTTGAAGCCTGCTAGAATTCGCATGACCAAAAAAAAAAAATAGATAGCGGAGTAATTTCCCACTTTTCCAGCTACAAGAGCAAGGGTTTTCTTCGATTTCCTTGATTGCACGAATGGGTTGTGGTAAAAGAAATGTGAGGATTTGGGTTTTTCTTTTAGACATTGAAAACAGGGTTTATACAGGAAAAAAAAAACTAAATAAATTTTTACCTCACCTTTTTTTCTATCCCCATTCCAAAAAAAAAGCTTCTTTTAAAGTGGTGGTTTTTTCTCCATTTTTTTCTTGTAGTGCTTCCAAAAAAAAAAAACCTTTCCTTTTGCTGAACAATTCATAAACTTGGTCAGTTCTGTTCCCTGTTGGCTTTTTCAACTGTTTCATAATTTTCTTTCCTTTAACCTTCTTTTTTCTTTTTTTTTTTTAAAGTATTATATTTTGCTAAAGTTTAATCGCTTAAGGATTATTTAATATATCTATTATATTTAGTTTCTATTTATGACCAACTATGATCCTAATAATGGCTCTAGAGCCCAGTGTCAAAATCAAGATACAGCGCGGGGGTCAGAAGCAGCTGTGCAAACTGCCGACACCAGCCCTGATCAGCGCAGGGAAACGCCGCTTCCGTGGGGCAAGCTCTCCTCTTTGCTTGCCGTGAGACTATCTGAGCCAGTCAACTTCACGCTCATTCTACCCTTTGTATATCAGGTAAGCTATTATCAGCAACAAGGTTGTTTCTGGCTTTAAAAAGTCATAAAGTTTATTTTTATCTACTCTTTTGTTATTTGATTTTTTTTTTTACTTTACATGGACAAATTTGGAAACTAAAAAAAAATCCACTTATGCAACGCAATCCATAACCCATTTCCATGTAATTTCTCAATATTCATTTCCCGCTTGCTTTTCCTCATTATTATTATTATTATTATTTTTTTGCACTGTAGATGGTCAGAGACTTTGGCGTGGCCAAAAGTCCCAAAGACATTGCCTTCTATGCTGGCCTGCTTTTCACGTCGTTTTCCGTCTGCCAAACTCTAATGGTCATGCACTGGGGTCGTCTATCTGACAGAATCGGAAGAAAGCCAGTTATTATGATCGGACTGGTCGGCAACCTAATTTCCTCGATTCTGCTGGGCACGTCAAAGACGTTCAAGGCTGCGATTATTGCTAGATCGTTTAACGGCCTGATGGCAGGCAATGTCGTTGTGGTCAAGACCATGGTGGCAGAGATATCAGACAGCACTAACCGTCCCCGGATGATGGCTATGATCCCACTGATGTTCAACCTAGGCTCTGTAGCTGGATCTGCTATAGGTGGACTGTTTGCTGATCCTGTAAATCAGTATCCAAAGTGGTTTGGCAACAGTGTTATTTTGAAAGAATACCCGTATCTGCTTCCTTTCTTAATTGGCAGCGCTGTAACAACATTTGGGCTTATTGTAGGGTTGTTTAGACTTGAGGAGACACTTGTTACCAAGAGAAAAGACCTGGAAACACCAGCATCGCCTGCATCAACAGCATTCTCGACACCGTCACCATTGCCTAATGAATCAGCGACAGCCACAACATCGTTGTCGTCGTCGTCGGTTACTTTGAACCCTGAAAACGCGCCACTGCTAAACAACAGACCTCAGCAACTTGGCATTCGGCAGTTGCTAACGCCTACTGTAGTACGTGTTATGACGACTAATGTATTTGTCTGTATTTCATTCTCGATGGGCGACCAGATATATCCTATTTTTGCAGCGACCAACACTAGTGACGGCGGTCTGGGACTGAGCACTCGCGAAATCGGAATTTCACTGGCAGTAGCAAGTGTCGTCGTTATATATCTGCAGCTGATGACATATCCTCGCCTTGAACGCAAATACGGAGTGCTTAAATGCTATCAGAGAGGACAAAAAACTATAATACCGTTCTATCTCCTTCTTCCATTCCTCAACTTGGTTGCCAAGCAAGTCGATGTTAGCAGGATAACTCAGAATTTCCCATCGATCAGTCACATTGTTCTATGGATCATGTTAATCTGCTTGCTTCTTGTGCGCGTAGTCGGTGTCGTTCTCGTCATGACCAGCATCAATCTGCTTACAGCTAATCTAGCTCCATCTAGGGCCGAGCTGGGCTTTATGAATGGTACTCAGCAGCTGGCAATGTCCACAACAAGAATAGTTGGACCACTGATATCTGGAACCATTTGGAGTTGGTCAATAAAACACTCTCTGCCCTTTCCCTTTGACTTCCATCTTTTGTGGAACATCTGCGCTTTGCTTGTTTTTATTTCCTTTAAACTGTCTGGTCGCATCCCTCAATCGGTAAACGTATTTGGTGCCGATAGACAAGAGATCCCAAATACAAATTCTGCTGAGCAAAGAGAAGATTGATATTTAGATATTTAGTTTTTTTTTTTTAACATTTAGCTTATAATCACAGACTGGTATCTATATTTTTTTTATATGCATCTACATTTGTCTCTATCATCTCTTAAACGCATTGACAAAGATCCGGGTTCCAAGGAATCAGGATCCATTGGTCAAATTGATCACGGACCGTTGTCTGATCTAATCAAATTATTTTATTAAAGAAAAATAGAAACTTTTAGAAGCAAGTACAAAGAGGTAAAAAAAAAAGTTGCATTTACCTGAATTTCTGGTTCTATACTTTTTTAATTTACTCATTTTTAATGTCGAGTGCACTAAAATATAATATTTTTATATTATAAATTTCTTTCTTTCTTTTTTTTTTTTTATCATTGCATCAGCGCCTAGCTCTTTTTCTACCACTTCTCTTCTTTTTAAACATCTAATCGACTAGAAACCACACTTGGAAAAATGCCGCCAAAGAAGGGACCCTCGAAAAAAACAGAGACCAATGCGAAGAAAAAGGCAATCGAGGACAAGACCTTTGGTCTGAAAAACAAAAACAAGTCGGCAAAGGTCAATCGCTATGTACAGCAGGTCGAGAAGCAGGTCATGGCTGGAGGCAACCAAAAGTCGCGCAAGGCTGAGACTGAAAAGACTACACTGGAGCAAAAGAAGAAGGAGGAGAAGAAGAAGCAGGAAGAGTTTGCAGAGATGTTCAAGCCAGTTGCGGTGCAGCAAAAGGTGCCGTTTGGCGTGGATCCCAAGACGATTGTTTGCGAGTTTTTCAAGGTCGGCGCGTGCAAAAAGGGCGACAAGTGCAAGTTTTCGCACAATATGGCTGTGGATCGCAAGGGATCCAAGCTGGATGTGTACACGGACAAGCGGGACCAGGACAAGGTCAACGACACAATGGATACCTGGGATCAGTCGCGTCTGGAGCAGGTTGTCACCTCCAAGCACGGGAACCCCCAGACTACAACCAGCATCGTGTGCAAGTTCTTCCTAGAGGCGATCGAAAACGGCAAGTACGGGTGGTTCTGGGAATGCCCCAATGGCGGAGACAAGTGCAAGTACAAGCACGCGTTGCCTCCTGGCTTTGTGCTTAAAAAGGACAAGAAGCCAGAGGAGGTCAGCGAGATCTCCCTGGAGGAGTTTTTGGAGACCGAGCGCCACAAGCTAGGCAACAACTTGACACCAGTAACTCTCGAATCGTTTACAAAATGGAAGGTCGAGCGCAAAGCACGCAAGGAGGCTGAGGAGCAGGAGGCGCGGCTGGCTAAGGAGCGCGCCTTCAAGGCAGGCAAGATGGGCAACATGTCTGGCCGAGACTTCTTCGAGTTCAATCCCGAAACGCAGGATGCGGGCGACGACGACGATGACGACGACGGCGCGTTTGACCTTGCGCAGTACAGAAACACCGACGGTAGCTATCAGCAGGACTCACAGTACACCGACGATCGCCAGGACGAGACGCAGGCCGCAGCCGAGAGTTTGGGCGACCCCAAGATCAGCGACAGCAAGGCATAATCCATGATTCCCAGATTTTGAAAAATGAGTGGAAATAAATCACGATTTAACCCGCAGTTCAAGCCCTTTGTCCGGCAGAAATACAGAGATTTCGAGATTTGGAAAGATGCGATCACGCGCAAAAGAAGCTTCTCTGCTCGTTGCTGATGATAATGACAACGAGAATGTTGGTTGATCATTCTATTTCTTGCATTTGCATTTATCAAACATGGGCTAGCGATATCGCGCAATAGAGCGCGAGTGTTTTGCGAGAAGCAGACAAGCAAAACCAGGTTTGTGTTTATGATCATTCGGAAAGCCAGCAAATCTGTTTCGGTTGAAAATAAAAAAGTCCATTTGTTTTATTAGTATTTTTTCTAGGCAAATATGATTGCGCAAGAGAGAAACATACATATGAAGGAGCGACACTGCGTTAATTAAGCTAATTTTTACAATCCAATAAACGTATGCGCAATGTAGTTCTAAAAGTCCAGCTCACTATCAAAAAAATAAAATATTACGAGCAGCCAACTCTGCAAACTTTTTTTTATTCATGTCTCTCACTCCATCTCACTGTCCACTTTTTTTTATTTCGATGGGAACATCAAAGCCGATCGCAAAATGAGCGGATTGCCAAAAGTAAAAATATTCAAATTTTAGTGATTGCGGAGATAGCCACTATAAATTTGCGATTTTCCGGGTTTCTTTCGGCTCTTCTATTCTTTTCTGGCCGACTATAGGACTAGAAAGCGCACATACTCACACACTCTTATCCTCTTCCATTCAAAAGATAAAATTTGCAATTGATAGTTGCGAATCCATGCTTGTATTTCTGCCTTCTTGCACTCTTTGAGGCCAACTAGTGAGCATCTCTATCTTTGCTGAAATGGGCGCAGAGATATCTGCCCTCTTGTTGCTGAACAGCAGAGTAAAAAAATAGGCAAAAAAGAAAAACAAAATGCTGAAAAACTATTGCTTTTAAAAAAGTTAGTCGGCAAGACATATTTGCAACAAGAAAAAAAAAACTCATTAGCATTTAGTATCTTTGCGTTTGCGTTTGCACTTCAATGCAACCGGGAGAAAAAGCTGACTTGGGAAGACGAAAAAAAAAAGTCCTTCCCTTCTTCTCCTTCCTCTCCTCAGGTTCCTCCTTTTCTTCTCTTTTTCCTTTGCATATACAAGCTTCTTGACAACTATTGCTAGTATTATTCTGCTTATTTTCTGGACTGGTTGCAACTTGCTAAAAAAAACTTGGCCTTTGCTCGCTCCCCTTTTATCCTTCCTTTTTTTCTGTTTAGTACCACAGCCTTGGAAACTAAAAATCGCCTTTTGTTCCTAAAGGGTGGCACAACGCATGAGTTGAAAAAAATAAATCATCCGAGACTTGCTATACATCGGCAAAGAAAGCCAAGCCAAGCCAAGAAGATAAAAAGGGACAAACAAACAAAAATAACCGGTCTTTTCACTTGTTCCCGCTAAGCGCTCAACACCTTTTTTTTCACTGTTTCCCAGGTTTATTGAAACTTGTCAGAAGGGAAAAATTATTTCTGCACAACAGGAAAAACAGAAAAGGTTCGATTGTCAATTGTACGTTTCTTTCTGTTGTTCCTTTTTTTTGTGTGTGTGTGTTCAAAGAACTTTTTTTTTATTTAGTACTTTTTAGTTTTTATTTTTATTTTTATTTTTTCCATACCTTCTTTTATTTACCTCACCTCTCGCACACACGTTCTTTACGAATTAACCTCTAATCTTTTTTCTTATTTTTTGACTGTTTATACCGTTAGTGCTAGCGCAGCCTTCTATATCATTTCTTTATCTCTTTGGTTTGGTTTGGAGGAGGTTTTTGTTTCTGGCACCTAAATATATACATTTACAAAAAATAAAACCAAATAATGCCAGCTGCCGACAACGACTTGACAGAGCTATTTATCCGTAGCTTCAAATGCACAGGCGACGTGCCACCAGCGCTGGTTGGAAGCTCCGTCACATATCTCGACGGCAAGGCGTATGTTTTTGGCGGCCGTGCACTGCACAGCGGCAAGCTTTCAAACGATGTCTACGTTTGCGAATTGCGCAACTTTGTCTGGCGGCGTATTGAAGCATATAGTGGCAGCAGCAACGGAAATGGCAATGAAAATATTAACGGAAACACAGCTACAGCTACAGCTACGGCTACGGCTACGGCTACAGCTACAGCTTTTGCTACCAATGCAAGTGAACTGACAGCTGCTCCACCGTCGCCGCGGTTCTTTCACTCGTGCACGGCATTCAAGCACTACCTGATAGTCTTTGGCGGCATGGGGCTGGATGCAGATGCCGACGGGCTGGGCAACGGCGCTCCCGGCGTCACATCGCCACTGGGCAACACTCCTATGCACAGCAGCATACAGGACGACCGTCAGCAGCAGTCGTTCCAGATGCGCACAACCAAGACTCTTCTTGGCGACATATCTGTCTTTGACACCGTTGCAGAGCGCTGGATTGCCTCGCGCGCTCTGGAAAGCATGGATGCCGACGACGGTCAGCCTCTTGCTGTGCCCGAGGGGAACATGTCTCCATCGCCCCGGTACGCGCATCTGTCTGTTCTGTTTGGCAGCCGCTTGCTGGTTGTTGGCGGACAGGATCTAGACGAGCAGTATGTCGAGGAGCTCAATGTATTCGATTTGCGGCTGGGTCGCTGGGTGCTGCGCTCGCCGTTCCCACGCGCCGTCGGGCTCTACCGCTCGTTTATAGCCAGTGTCCCAGAGACAGGCTCGACCCTGCTGTACAGCAACTACAGCTTTGCCTCTGTAAAGCGCGCAATGTACTCCCTGTCTGCTCCGCCAGAGTGCACGCTCAAGGAGATATCGGAGCATATCTCGGGAGCCCCGCCTGGTCTGCGGTTTCCGCGTGGACATCTGATAGACCCGCACACAGTTGTGATGACTGGCACGCTTATCTCGACCGAGAACCATAGCGAGCTGAGTCTCTGGACGCTTGATGCGCGCACGATGCGGTGGGAGCCCATTGCCTGCGGTGCAAAGTTTAGGGCGGGAAGCTGGAACCAGTCGATTGTTGACCCGCGCACCAACACGCTTGTGCTGTTTGGAGACAGCCGTCGCGATCTGACATACGACTACCAGCGCCGCAGACTGAACTACGGCGAAATCCGCACCGTCGATCTGCGTGCCCTGGGATATATGCGCGTGCCGCATCCGGAGCCAGCTCTTGAGCCCGTCGGCTCTGCGGTATCAGCCGCTGTCGCACGTGCAGCGTCGTCGACCCTTGTACGGACGGGCAGCGTCAGCAGCAGTGGGGCCACGCCCATATCTCCTAACCAGGCGCTGGTCGGAGGCAGCTCATCAGACCCAAGCGTCGAAATCGGCCTGCAGTTTCTTTTCTTTTCGCAGTTCAGCGATGCTGAAATATTTGGCCTGGATGGCACATGCGTAGCGACGGCCAACAGCGGCATTCTGCGTGCTCGCTGGCCGGCCCAGGCTCAGGTGTGGCTTGTAGCAGACGCAGCAGCCTCGGCAAATATTGGCAACAATAAAGCAGCATCCATTGCTGCTGCTGCTGCTGCTGCCGACGAAAACAAAAAGCGTGTGCACCGTCGCACGCATCGGCCCGAATCCTCGCTGATCAGCGGCGACTACGGGGTTGAGAACGATGATGCAGTGGCGCCTGCAGACGCTGGTCCCAAACGGTATTTTATCGAGGCTTCGCGCGAGGTTATTTGCATGCTCCTTTTCTTCTTGTACACTGGCCGCATCGACCCGCTTTCTCGCTTTGGACTGCATGCGGTTGGCTCTGAGCCTGCACCTGCTGCTGCTGCTGCTGCTGGTGCCAACGATGAGATGGCTGTTGCTGGCGTTTTGGGCGACCTGCTTGTCGCTGCACGCAAGTACTCGCTTAACAAGCTGGCTCTGCGTGTCGTGAACCTGCTGCGTTACAAGGTTACCGAGACAACTGCACCAATCATCTACGAGGCCGCTCTGCGCGCAGATCACCATGGCCTGCAAGCAAGATGTGTTATTGCCCTTAAGGACCACATTGGCACCTTTCGCGTCGATCGCAAGTCGACTTTGTACATGATTTCGAACGCCTCGCGAGCCTGTCTGATTCGCTACTTTCCCAAGCTGAATGTCGACGAAAACAACGGCAGCTTTGCCGATGATGCCCAGACGCTAGCCGCAAACTCCCACAACTACACTTCCCAGCAA
>JANBOH010000128.1:0-41020 GCA_027478445.1 Coemansia asiatica | reverse complement strand
TCTTCTCTTGCCTACCATCACAGTCTCCTTTTTTCTCTTTCTTTTGATGTATTTTTCGTCTATTTTGACTTACAACCACAATATTTATTTTTTACTTGCCCGCCTAAAAAAACGCTATCTTTTTAGCTCTTTTCTAAGGGTACAATCATTATTGTCTTTTTTTTCTGCTGTCCACTCCCCAAAATAAAATGCTGGTCTCTACTTTCCTTCTCTTCTTTTTTTCGACTTGCTAATGTTTTTTGCTCTCTATCTCTCTTTTGTTTTTTTTTTTTTGCTTTCTCTTGTATATTTTTATTTCGACAAGCAAATTTGCTCAACTCGGCGATGAAAACAGCATCAAAATCGGTCAACATTTGAAACGGTACAAAAATCGATTATGTGCAGCTCCAACGACAGTGTGCGGCTGGTGCGGCTGGTGTGGCTACGACGACACTTTGCGGCTGTGCAGTTCTTTTTTATTCTTACGCCGTTTGTGGTTTTTTTGGCGTAGTGTATTGCTTATACTTTTTTAAAAAAGAAAACCCAGGTTTTCACAAACACTGAGAATGAGAAGCAACAACCTTGGTTGTCAGTTCCAGTATGACTTGGAAAAGAATATTAACATTTTCCTGAGTCCCGATGGTCGAGCCAATAGCAGCTCTTACCACATCGTTGCCCTTGATCTTGGTACCAACAAGGAACACGCGATTATCTGCCTGAATTGCTTTTACAAGGTCGGTGTTTACCTTGTTCACTGTATCTGGGTCGACAGTGTCGTCTGGCGTGGTAAATATGGCGCTGGGCCTGACTCGGAAGACAACCAGTCCAAAGATGACCGGAGCCATGATCTCGAACCGACCGTCCTCAACTAGCTTTTCCTCCAACCACTTTGCCTGCTTGACATGGCCACGGATATGAGCACGGATGCCTGAAGCGCCGTACATGCGCATGACAAACCACAGCTTGAGCGAGCGGAAGCGGCGACCCAAGGGCGCTTGCCAGTCCCTGTAGTCCTTGACAAATGAGGTATCGCCCTTGATCCGGGGCAGGTACTCGCGATGGATGCTCAGCGCATTGACCAGATGCGTAGAGTCAGCAACCCACAGGGCCGAGCAGTCGAAATTGGTCAGCATCCACTTGTGAGCATTGAAGTTGAACGAGTCAGCGCGCTCGATTCCCTTGGCAAGAGGACGGAACTCAGGACATGTAAGAGCTGCCCCCGCATACGCCGCATCGACGTGATACCACAAGTGCTCTTTTGCTGCGACCTCGGCGATTCCTACCAGATCGTCGATTGCAGTTGTATTGGTCGTGCCAAAGGTGCCGCAGACAAAGAACGGAATAAGGCCAGCGCTCTTGTCCTTGTCGATAGCAGCTACCAGCGCGGCCTTGGTAAGGCGAAAATCGTCGTCGCTAGGAACAATGCGGGTCTTGCACCCAATAATGTTTGCGGCTTTCTGGCCAGAAGAGTGTGTCTGATCCGAAAAGTACGCAATGAGCCTGTGTCTCATAGCATCGAGATTGTCCTGGCTGGCTTGCGTCGATGACTGGATGCGCTCTATAGCCATCTCTCTTGCAGCGATCATGGCCACAATGTGCGCTTCGCTTGCGCTGCCCTGGATAACACCGCCGCCCTCGCCCTCTGTCCCGTCCTCCTTGATCGCCATAAACCGCTTGTCGAGGCCTATCAGCTTTGCCAGCCAGTCCATGACCACTGTTTCCAGCTCGGTCACTGCGGGCGAGCAGATCCAGTTAAACCCGATCACGTCAAACATTGTGCTATACATGTCGCCGATCATGGCAGGGAAGGAGCTGTTTGATGGGAACCAGCCAAAAAAGTTGCCCGACTGCCAGTGGGTTATCCCAGGCATGATCTTCTCCTGGATATCCTTTTGGATCTCGTCAAAGGCATCTGGGGACTCTGGTGCCTCGTGAGGTATGAGCTTGTACAGATACCCGGGCTTCACCGTTGACATGGGCGGCATCTGATCAAGGCTCTCGTAGTAGTCGGCAATGGCATCAATGACCTCTTTGCCGCGCTTTCTAAACTCGCCAGCATCCATATTGAATAATAGATTTTTTTTTCGCTAATTGATAAAGAGTTCAAAAAATTGAGTTAACTTTAAACAAGGAAAAAAAAAGGCATATCAATATATTTTTCTCCAATGTCTCGTTTTTTAAATCCTCTTTCCGGTCTTTTTTCTCACCCTCTCTCGCAATTGGATAAAAATAAAAGGTGATTGGGACTCGGCAAAAGAAAAAGACCCGTTAAGAAAGTTGCGGAACAAAGATCGATTCCATGTTGTTGTCCTCTGGTTATCGTTGTTTTCGCGAGTAAACAACGAATTTCGCTTTAAATTTTTCTTTTTTTTTCTTTTTTAAAAAAAAATCTGAACACCGTCCGGCGATTTTCCTGTCTTCTGCCTTTAAAATAGAGATTCAATTTCATCTCTCTTGTAACAATGCGCCAAGCCTTTAGGCTGATGATGACGTATCAATAAAAAAACGTGTATTTTTTCTTGACCTTTATTCATAAGCAGCATATAGTTTCATTCTCATCTGTTATCCTCAAAAGAAATACAATGCAAGTTTGGCACATTCTTCAAAAAACTCTTTCCCTTATTTTTTTTTTAATATTCGTTCTTTCAACCTGCGCTTTTATTTATCGTTTATTGTTGCTGCTGGCTCCACAAAAAAACATTAATCTAGACTAGATATAATGCATATACGTCTCAACGCAGCTGCATTGGTGCTCTGTATCTCTAGCTGCGGTCTAGCACTTGCCGATATCCAGCAGAGAGCAGATGCAAACCTTCTAGACAGATGTCCTGGCTACAAGATTGATCACTTTGGCAAGGTCAAGCATGGGTTTGATGCGACGCTCGAGCTTGCGGGCGCGCCCTGCAATGTCTATGGCAAAGACATCCTGAGTCTAATTCTCAGCGTGCGCTTTGATACCAAAGATAGGCTTCATGTCCATATCAGGGACTCTGCAGGAAAGCAGTACCAGATTCCGCATTCGGTCATTCCATTGGACATCGGGTCTGGCGTCAGCGAGTCAAGCAGCAATTTGAAGTTTAGCTACTTCCATGATCCCAAAACCGGTTTCGGATTCGAAGTTCATCGCGGAACTGACGTTATCTTTGATACCACAGGACATCCGCTTATTTTCGAGGACCAGTACTTGGAGATTACAAGCAGTCTGCCGCGAAATGCCAACATCTATGGCATAGGCGAGAGCCCAGATTACTTTCGCCGTGACTCCTCAAACACGACCAAGACGCTGTGGAACAGAGATGCAGCTGATCCATTCCGCGAAAACGTCTATGGCTCGCATTCGGTATACATGGAGCTCAGACAAGGGTTGTTTCATGGCGCATACTTGCATAACTCGCACGGAATGGACATTGTCCTGGCTAACGACACCATTCAGTATCGTGTCTTGGGTGGAACCGCAGATTTCTATTTTTTCGCTGGAACATCTGCGTTGGCAGTCATTGACCAATATACGGAGCTGGTTGGCCGTCCTAATCAAATTCCATATTGGTCGCTGGGCTTCCACAACTGCCGCTACGGCTACAAGAGCGTATACGAGGTCAACGAGGTTATTGCAAACTACAGCTCTGCCAATATTCCTTTGGAGGTTGCATGGACCGATATCGACTATATGGACAAAACGCGCGACTTTACATTTGATCTAGTCAATTTCCCTCTGAGTGAGATGCAAAAGCAGCTGCAGACTTTGCATGAGCGCAAGCAAAAGATGGTTTTGATAATTGACCCAGCGATCCTGCATAGCTCGTCTTATCCGACCTATGTGCGTGGCCATGACCTCGATGTGTTTATCAAAAACGCCGATGGAACAGAGTACATCGGCCAGGTGTGGCCTGGATACACCGTGTTTCCCGATTGGTTTGCGCCCAACACTGACAAGTGGTGGCATGGCGAGCTGCAGCAATGCTTTGACCAGCTGCAGATTGACGGAATGTGGATTGACATGAACGAGGCATCGAGCTTCTGCACAGGCAGCTGTGGCTCGGGGAAACCTGATGACGAAATACCACCTTATCCATGGCTTCTAGAGTCGGTAGAGCCGCCGCATCGAAAGATCAACACGACAGATAAGTACCTGGTTCCGCCCTATGCCATCCACAATCCATTGCCAGAAATCTCTGACAAGACGATTGAGACAACTGCTGTGCATGCCAATGGCATTATCGAGTACCATGTGCATAACCTGTATGGATATATGGAGTCCAGGACGACGCGCGATTTTCTGCTTCGGCACCGGCCCAATGAGCGGCCATTCTTGCTCAGTCGATCTACCTTTTCAGGATCTGGTGCGCTTGCCAATCACTGGACAGGCGACAACGCAGCTACGTGGCAGGACCTGCACTTGTCGATAGCATCGGTGTTTGACTTTGGGATATTCGGCATCCCTATGGTCGGCGCCGATATCTGCGGCTTCAATGGCAACACAACCGAGGAGCTATGTGCCCGTTGGATTGAGCTGGGTGCGTTCTATCCATTTTCAAGAGACCACAACGCGATCGGCATGGTTCCCCAGGAGCTCTACCGATGGGACAGCGTGGCTGAGGCCAGCAGACGCGCTTTAAATGTCCGGTACAGCCTGCTTCCATACTTCTACACCATGTACCAGCACTCTGTCGAGCTAGGATGGCCCGTGGCACGTCCATTGGTTTTCGAGTTTCCAGGCATTCCTGCGGTTATTGACAATGATCGCCAGATGCTGATAGGTGATGGCATCCTGGTCTCGCCTGTTCTGCAGAAGGGCGCTGTATCTGTCGATGCATTTTTCCCCTCTGGCAGGTGGTATGACTGGTATACCTTTGTAGAAATCACTGGATCTAGCTCAAACATTACTTTGAGTGCACCGCTTGAACATGTCAACGTGCACATTAGAGGCGGAAAGATCATTGCGACTCAGCCTCCAGCGCTGACAACTGCCGAGGCACGCGAGCATGACTTTAGTCTGCTAGTTGCTACCGACTACCACGGCACAGCCTCTGGAGAGCTCTTTGTCGACGATGGGCAGACGCTGAGCAGCGATCATCGATGGGTCCAGTTTGAGTATGCTGACCAGGCGTTGCGCATTGATCACAGATCCGAAGGGTCGTTTGCTATTCAACAAAGGATCTCACGCATCGTGCTCCTTGGCGTGCCTGATATCGGCATGGTGTTTGTGAATAACATCCCAGCTGTAAGCAAAATCAGCTCAAAGAATGGAAGCATCGTCATTTGCGATCTGAAGATTGATATCAACAACGCGACAACTATCAGTTTCCTCTAAGCGCGAAAATATAAAAATAAAACACCCTGGCATGACATAAATATATATATATATATTCAAGCAAAATGCCTCTTCGTTTTCAAACGCTAAATTTCCTCATTTATTTATTTATTTATTTATTTATTTATTTTTCTTCGGTTAAAAAGCAAACAACAAAAGACAAATAGAAATAGCGAGACAGAAAGAAAATAAATAAAGGACATTAAAGAAACGTCCAATCATAGGGAATCATCTGGCTCGCCATGAAGTAAATGGCACAGACGCTCGGCCATAGCATGTCTATCTTTAATCGATGCTTTTGCTGTTGCTGCTGCTGCTGCTGCCTTCGGCTTTTCGTTTGCAGAGGGAGACTCTATGCTGCTCTCTGGACAAGCTTTTGCCAAAACTCGCGATGGCTGGACAAGCGTGGAAATACCAGCGTCATTATGCAAGATATCTGCATGCTTAGAGTTTTGCGTAGGCGTCGACTGCTGGTCAAAGCGCTGGCCCCGGCCTGCTGCTCCTCGGGACACCAAAGTCGCTGCGTCTTCGTATAACGACGATGGCCTGGCATGATGGTGGCTACGGAACTGAGGGGTCTCCAAAGACGATACAAGCGCCTCGACAGTGCCCTTTTCAGCAGTGGGCTCGGCGCGCTGAGCTACTGGAGTTACAGGCGGCACAGTTGCGCTAGTGGTGGTGGTGGGCTGCAAGTTGTCTGTGGCTACGTTGTCGTCTTCAGCAGCCGACGAGGCACTGTTCGAGCCAGCGCGAGAGTTGGAGAAAGTCAAATCAATGATCGATGCAGCAGGGCGCGAAACAGTCGAAACAGACACTGCTGCTCCATCGGTAGCAATAGCCGTGGTCGGAGACTCTGTGCCGATCCGGCCAGACGCAAGCAGATGAGCGCTAGCCGAGGGATGAGCAAAGCGATGAGTGCCAAAGGTCGTGTTGTCCCAGTTTTCATGCAAAGAGGCAGGAGCAGACAGACCTGCAGAGCCTATTATACCATGCGCAGCATCATCGGAGGAAAGGGCATACAGGCTGTGGCTCGAGCTGAGGTCAGAATCCTGCTTGCGCAAAGGGCGCCTGACCTTGTCCAGAAGAGCGTCTAGATCTAGCCAGTTGCGCTCGTTGGCTGCAAAGCGCCGATGCTGGGCAGATTTCACATGCGCCATCATATCGTCGTACTTGACACGGCAGTTCTCGCAATACCCGGGCTTTGCGACCACTGGCCGACGCACAGGAACACGCGGTTTCTTGGTGCGCGGAGCAGGAGGCACACGCCCTTCCTTGCACGCGTCAGCAATTGCAGAGTCCTTTTGAGACACAATACGCGCTACAGGCTGCTCCAGCTTAGAAAGATGCGTGACAAGACCACCGTTCAGATTCTGCAAAAGACTTTGCTGCAGCACAGGGTCGACGCCTCCTACATGGAAGGCTGTAGACGTAGATGTAACGCCAATCCCTTGCCCAATGCCAGACGCGTTAGAGTCCATGACTCCAGACGCGTCGTAGTTGCGCAGCTCGGGACGCTGCAACAAGAGATTTGTTGTTGCAGTCACAGAAAAGCCACGCGAAGGACGCGTTGGCGTCAGCAAAGGGTCGTGAGCTGCAGCCTTGCCCTCGGCACGCTGAGCCTGAACAGTGCTAAACGGCTTAGGCTCGTTGTCTTCCTCCTCGGCTACAGCACGAATAGCGGCAGGCGCCCAAGTCTGACGACGAGGCGTGTTCTGCAGCCGACTAGCAGGCGTTTTGCTTAGAAGAGGCGCAGTAGGCATAGTGGGCTCGGGCTCTGGTGTCAGGTTTTCCTTGTTGCTATTGGTGTCAGAGTCGCTCTCCTTGCTCGAAGTCGTAGGGTCGTCGTACTGGACAAAGGGACAGCGACCAGTAGGCACCATGTAGAGCTTTGGCCATGGCGGGTCGCGGCCAGGCGGAGGCGGTCGGAAGTCCTCCATAATCGCTGGGCGATTTAGATGAGTACTGTCCTCAGCCAGCACATAGTAGTGCTTAAAGTAGTAAAAATCTATGCCATGAGAGACAGCCGCGCCCTCATATGTCTTGTGGCGCATAGCATACAGCTTCTCTGCAGAAAATGCCTCGTTGAGCTTGCGTTTTGCACTAACGACCGAGGGACCTTGGGCGGCAGCAACGTTAAAGCCTGGCAGTAGAAAGGCTAGCACGCGTTTTTCAAGCTTCTCGACGTCCCAGATTTTCAGCTGGAAGCGTCTGGCCAGAGCTACAACATGCGAGGAATTTGCAGCGTTCTCGCCAAGCGCACTCGCGCTCTCAACGACTACATGGGTCACAGCTTGCGCAGAAAAGAAGGTCTCGACGCGAGCACCCAATGCTCGAATAGGCGCAGACAGCCGCTGCTGTGTCGTTTCATCGATGCCTTCGAAGTAAAAGACAAAGTTTGGGAAAGCTCTTCGATATGCAAATATCCACTCTGCCACGCGTTTTGTCTGCTGGCTTTGAGCCTCGGTACCAGCATTAGCAGATGCATCGCCGTTGTCAGCGTTAGCTGCATTTGGAGCACCATGGGCTAACACGAGAGTCTCTGGCCGATGAGTAGACATATCAGCTTGATGAGGATGCTGCTGCTGCTGCTTGGAGTCAACAGCCCGTGGAGCATAGCGGGCACCTAGGTTCATGTTGTCCTGGATCTGCTGTAGCTGGTTGCCGCGCTGGAGCTCCTGCTCAGTAATCGCTTGCAATGGGTTGCGGCGACTAGTAGTCGGAGAGAGCAAGGGTGCGCCAAAAGCAATGGTTTCGCGCCGCGATTGCTGCATGCGACTAAGAGCCGCACGCTGAGCCGATCTTGTAGGCGTGCCCAGTGCATGGGTAGGCGAGACAAACACGTTTTGCTGAGGGCTGTTCTTGAATGGGGAGCGCGCAGCCGGCGAAGCGCCCAAATTACGCGACGATGGCCTTGACGCGTCAAACGTCAGTTTGCGGCTGGCCATTGCGACAAACTATCAAGACAAAAGTCAAGAACTGGCCTTGGAAAAATATAAGTAATAAAACGCGCTAACAATTGGTAAGCTATAACAGATATCGATTTAAAAGAGAAAAAAAGAAAAGTTGGTGTTTGTAAATAAATATTAAACGGAATGTAAATTGCGAAATGTGAATAGCATAGCTTGTATGTGTTGTAGAAAAAAAACCCGAATTTGACCAGATAGAAATGCGCGTTCTATCAAGTTGATAAACAAATAAAAAACGAATGAGAGAAGACGCGAATTTCAAATTTTATTCTTTTTTCGGTTGTTGGAATTGCAAAGTAAAAACATATACAAGGCAGATTTAAATTTGGCAAGTTGAAAAATGTTTGTTGAATAGGGCCCAAAAAAAAGCAGGGACATCAAACATTTTTATTTGTCTCTTTAGCTGACACGTTTCTTTTTCTCGTGATTGACATGATGAGTATGTTCAAAAAATTTTCGAGTAGCATCGATTGCCAGATCTAGATGTTGCAGATAAAATACCTTTGGTTCCGATATAGACAAGGATTGAGCCAATACCAGATCAGCTACGCAGTGTGTGGTCTATCTCTGCTTTATTTGTTTTCAGCGTATAGAAACGGATATGTGCTTACTAAACAGTTTTCTAAACAGCAAAGTAAACAACTTTACAGCCAAGGATGAAATGGTAAGCTTTTAATGGCGAGTTGGAGAAGCTAATATGAGATTTAGAGAAAAAAAAAGTTTTTTAGAAATCCCAGAGAAATAAACGACAACAAGGCTGTAGCTGGCCTTTTATATGACAAGAAGTTCTGATTCACTTTTTTTTTGCAAACAAAACAGGGTGCGGGTTTCTTTGAATTGGTCTTGCTTGTTTATCTTAAAGCGAGTAAAGGAGAGGGATGTTCCCGCTTAGCTGCGCACAGCATACAACAGCACAGTGCGGCTCAAGCTCTGAACACCTAGAGCAGGGAAGAGAGAAAAGGGGGTCAGCGTTTGGAAAGAAAAAGGAACAAAGAAGAATGCTATTGGGCTAATAATGAGGATGTATTTGCTAAAGCAGTAGTAGCAGAGTAAAAAAGGGGGAAGAGGAAGTAAAAGGGCGCCAAACAAACAAATGCATGGTTTGGCTTGTCTTTTAATTGCCTGCAGGTTCAACGTGTAGATAAACGCGCTATATCGCGTCTAATTTTTTGGCATTTAATTGCCAATATCACAATTGGCGTAAAGAGAAATACATGATAGCATTCAAGTACATCGAGTTATTTTCTATTACAAGAAAAAAAGGGTTAAATGAAAAGTAAAGTACGTCATTCTAAATGCCGCGAGCCTAAAAAAGAAACATTTTTCTCATATATCCACTTATTTTTTGCCGCTTGGGCGCCGACGTTTGTGCTGCTGGTTTTGCTCTCTTAGCGACGTTGGCACGGCCCTGGCACGCGATGCCTTGGTTTTTGCCAGAGCCTCGGCCATCTTGCGGTCTTCCTCTTCTGTCCGCTTCTCCTCCTCGCTCATCTGCTCCGCACGGATAGTTTTTTCGACTTCTTCGTTAACCTGGTCAGTCTTCTTGTTGAACGATCTGAACGAGCGGCGGCCAATGCCCCTATTGACGCTGCTAGAGTCAGTCTGCGGCATCTTGAGGTAGCTGGACTCGTAAACGACTCGCGTCTTGAGCCTTTCTTCGGGGACATCTGAGCTTGAATAAGTGGCTCGCCAGTGAGAGTCGCTGATTATTTTCCGCTCAAGCTTGTTTTCTGCCTCCAGCTTTGCCTGCTCAGCCGATCGCTTCATAAACTACAAAGCTGCAAAAAAAAATTCATAAAAAATTGCGTTGAATAAAGATGTCGGTCAACACTGGACGGGACAACTGGCTCAACTGCCAATAGATAAACTTGCTTCTGGTCTCTGTGATGTGCTTTGCTTTGCTGTGCGGCGATATCTGCTGCTGCTGCTAATGCTATAGAGAGCACGCTTCTTACCTTCATCGATTGGAGCTTTGACGACAGCCCCTTGTCTTCTGTGCCTCCGTCTGGCATCGCATTTTCAGGTGAAGACATTCGAAATGATCCGATCTGTGAAGTGGGGCTGAGTAATGTATTGTTTTAGAAGACGGATATAATAATGGAGTAGCTAGCTGCTTGGCTTTTTTTTAACTCCCTGCCCGCCCCTCTTTTTCAAATTTCAAGCATGATTTGATTTGTTCACGTGCATACAGCTTAGTTGTGGGCAAGCTTAACACAAACTGAGTAGCTTCAGGCTCGTTTTTTTGTAGCATACAATGTAAAAAAAGTGCAAGAAGAGAAAAATCATTTGCTTACTCTATATGTCTTACTGGAAAGAAGTTTATTTTAGTTGTAATATCGCAGCTGTTCTAAATGAATGTGGGCCGATAAGATTTCGGCCAAGGGAAAAAAAAAACCTCGCATTTGTGTTTTTTTTTTTTGCAGGATTCCCACGCCATATGAAAATTATAATGTCATGATTTGTCAAAAAAGTGTTGCTTTTGCCTCTTGATCACATTCTTTTTATTCATTTCCTTTCTTTGTTGTCGCTGCTGCTTCTGTTGTCTATTGCTACCTTTTTAACAATTATCTTTATAGCAACTTTGTTGGTCTAGCCAAACATCCTGCCATACAAATTATCCTTTGTTGATGCCGGTCAACAAACACGCAACAGCTCTTCTTACCCGGCTTAGCCGCGCCCAAGTCAGCAACAAGATTCAAAAAGGCCCAAGCGCGTTTACCATACCACCTAGGATAATAATGCAGCTATATAATCCTCGCTCAATGCATACAACCTTGCCAGCTCTCTCCGACCGTCCTCCAGCTCGCGACGGAGACGAGCTCTTCCAGCCGCTAGAGACAGCCGATCTCCGCGCGTTCTGGGACAAAGCAGCCAGCGAGGCCCGTTTGCAGCAGAAGCCGAGCGACGGCTCTTCTGCAGAGATTGCGTCCTTGAGCGAGCTGGTTTCGATCATTGTCGATAAGTGTCATCATAAAGGCGCAGTGGAGCTTGGTCAGATCGCCCAAAAGTTCTGCGACCTCTATGAGACGCTGGACAGCGATGCGCGCACCGAGTTTCTTGCTTTGCTATCGCGCAACTTTTGCTTGCCCAAGGGCGGTGCAGAGTCGGCAGCTCAGTCGTATCTCGATGGCGTGGCTCAGTCAAAGGACTTTGCGCATAACGCGCTTCTCGCTCACAGGCTGCGCGATAGCCTGACTCCGCTCTATGCAGATCTCTTTGACAACATCAACCGGCTGCCCGAGGGCTTTGCCTTCCTGGTTCATCTGCGCACCGAGATGCTGGCTATTCTTGCCAGGCCGCAGAAGGATTCAGCGATGCAGGCAATGAGCGACTTTTTAATGCGCAGACTGCAGACATGGATCGTTGGAACTCTTGATCTCAAGCGCATTACCTGGAATTCACCGGCTTGCACAATTGAGAAACTCGAGCAGTACGAGTCGGTCCATGCGGTTCGGTCATGGATGGATATCAAGCGTCGGCTGGGCAACGGTCGCCGCTGCTTCGGCTTCTTCCACCGCAACGCACTCAAAGAGCCTCTTATCTTTGTATGGGTCGCGCTGACCGAGCAGATACCGGACAACGTCCAGTCAATTCTACAGGAGCGCGAGCAGCCCAAGGCCAACGAGGCCAATGCGAAATGCGCGATATTCTACTCGATCAGCTCGCAAGTCGGCCTTTCGCGCGTCGATCTGGGCAATTTTCTGATCAAGCGCGTGGTCTCTGTTCTCCGCTCAGAGATACCCAGCATCGAGGCCTTTTGCACCTTGTCGCCCATGCCCCGGTTCCGCTCGTGGCTCGACAAGCTGCTTACGTTCGAGCATCTGCAATTGCCGCCAAAGGATATTGAGCTTACAGAAGCAGAGATACAGGCGCTGGTGAGCCGCGTTCCAGGTGCGACAACGTGGACTGCTGCGCTCAAGCATTTGATCGAAAGCCGCGGATGGACCTCTGATCAGGCCAATATCGATGCTATGGAGCCAGTTGTGCGGACGCTCGGAGCGTACTATCTCCTTAAGGTAAAGCGTGGAAATGGAAGCAACAGCGCTGCTGATCCCGTGGCCAATTTCCATCTGAGAAACGGATCCTGCCTTTACCGGGTCAACTGGCGCGGCGACACGTCATATCGTGGCCTGCGTCAGTCGCTGGGACTGATGTGCAATTACAACTACGTACTGGACCGCATTGAGGACAACAGCGAAAACTATGTGGCAAAGGGCACAATTGCTACAACCGAATCTGGATTCGACCCATACATTGAGCGAGTCCTGTCGTCATCGTTTTCTAAGCGTCCCAAGCTCTGACTGCTTTTTTTTTCTTTGTCACACATGCTGCGGATCGGTCTATGTCAGGTGATCTCTAACCACAATCGCTTTATGGCCCTCCTGCCTTTATCAGGAATTTTGTTGATTTTCGAAGCCAGTGCAAAATATAGTCTCTTCGCAGATGCTATTTCTCTGTTTATTTATTTTAAATCCTGGTTACCATATCTAACTTGTTTTTTTTCTTGAAAAAGGGACATGTCGACTATTCCCGGCGCATGCAAAAGCAGATTCTGGATCCCAGTTACCACTAATGCTAATTCTGACAAGGACAGCAATGCTAGAGAGCTATCTGATGACAGCACCCGACTTTCCTTTACTGTTATGAGCTACAACATTCTTTGCCAGAAGCTTGTTCGTCGCGATCTCTTTAAGTATGCCAGCAAGAACAGTTTGCGGATGAAGCCTCGTAGAGAAAGAATGCTTAAAGAGCTTAAATACTGGGACGCGGACATTATGTGTCTTCAGGAAGTTGGCACCGAAGAGTGGCAGCTGGTTCTTGGGCCTCAGTGCAAACGCGCAAACTACGACTCGCACATGTACCAGAGTCTAAGCAAGTCTCACGGCGTCTGCATTTCGTGGAAAAAAGACAGATTTCATCTGGTTGACCAAGCATATCTGGCTATGGACCGGTCGATGAAGGTCTGTGACGAGGCGCTGAATACTGACAACGTTGCTCTGATTGTTGTGCTGAGACCGGACCTCGCCGATCCAGCCGAAGATGCAAAGAGTGATACAGGTGGAGCCGGTGGAAAGAACCATTGTCCAGGCATTATTGTCTCTAGCACACACCTTTTCTGGCATCCGACTGCCTGCTATCAGCGACTGCAGCAGCAGATTGCTCTTATGACTGCTGTTCAATCGTTGCAGCAAAAATACCCTGGCTACCCGGTCATATCCTGCGGTGACTATAACACAACGCCTGACGATGCTGGCTACGACCTGCTCACAAAGCACCGCCCAGTTGCTCTCAATGAGTGGCAGCTTGATAACCTTTTGCCCGTGTATTTTGGCAACGAAAAGCGTAATGAGAGCGAAAAGAAAGAAAATTTAGCAGAAGAATCATCTGCACAGCCCAGCAGCAATGACACACTGAGCTACGCAAGCATGGCTACTGCTGGTACGGATGCGGAGACCAATGAGACTTTGAGAAAGCGTCGAAAGCTAGAAGAAGAGGAGCGGGTTGCAGAAGAGCAGTTAGAAAAGGACGTCAAGCGGGTGCAGACTCTGGTATCAACATTCCAAGGCGACTTTGCACCCATGCGTAGCTGCTACGGCACTTATGCCGATCTGGATCCCTCGTACAAGACAGACAAGTGGGCTGGAGAACCCATATACACCAACTACACGGCGTGGAAGGGCACGCTGGACTATATATTCTATACGCCAGGAATGGGGCTAGATGTGCGCGAGATCATGTCTCTTCCGGCAGAACGGCTAATGAAACCTGGTTTACCAAATGAGACTTTTCCTAGTGACCATGTTTCCATTCTCGCTCGATTTGATCTTTGCAAGCCTTAATCCAATAAAAAATATCTGTAATGATAAATTTACCTTTCTTCTTTTTTTGTTTCTTTTAGACTTTTGTCAAGTTTTTTTTTTACATTTTTTTTTACATTTTTTATTCACACACTTATTCTGCTTTTGTTATTTTTTCTTTTGCCTTGCAACCAAAGCAATAGCAAGTGGCAAATCGTATGAGGTCAGCAGATAGCATTGAACGAGAAGGAACGCCCGACTCTATTCTAGATCAGGACCTGTACAAGTTCTGTATGCAGCAGGCTGTCCTTGAGCACTATCCCGACGTATATGTCGAGTATGGCTTTGTTAACAGGGACACAACAGCCAGATTCAACCAGCGGTCCTTTGACTGGATGCGAGCACGCATCGATTCATTGTCTGAAATAATAGCAACCGAAGATGATATAGAATATCTGCGTTCTACCTGTTCTTATCTTTCAGATGACTACTTGCAGTTTCTCAGCAAATACAGATTCGATCCGTCTACAGAGGTTTTTTGCTCGTTGGACAAAGAGCGATCTGCGCTTGATCTGACGATTAAGGGCAAGTGGAGTCAGGTTATTCTCTACGAAATCCCTCTGTTGTCCTTGATCTCCGAAGCATATTTTAAGTTTGTGGACAGGGACTGGAACTATGACGGGCAGTATGAAAAGACTATTGAAAAGGGAAATCGGCTCGCTCAAGCAGGATGCAACTTTGCAGAGTTTGGAACACGCAGACGCCGCAACTTCAGGACGCAGGATATAGTTATGGCTGCTCTGCTCAGCATTCGCAAGGACTCTCCCGGCAGATTGACTGGCTCATCAAATGTCTATCTAGCGCGCAAATATGGCGTTCCCCCAATAGGCACAGTAGGCCACGAGTGGACAATGGCAATTGCTGCACTCGAGGGCACTTATAAAAATGGAAACAGCCTGGCACTGCGCAAATGGAACAAGACATTTAAAGGCAACCTTGGGATTGCTTTGACAGATACTTTTGGCACAAAGGCGTTTTTTGCCAACTTTGACTATGACCTGGCTTCAAAATATGATGGAGTAAGACATGACTCTGGAGATCCCACGTCATTTACCGTTGCAGTATGTGATCATTATAAATCCCTTGGAATCGATCCAAAAACCAAGGTCATTGTGTTTTCAGATGGGCTATACCCAGGGTCTGCAATTTCAATTAAGAAACATGCTGATCAATGTGGCATTAAATGCGCAT
The DNA here is from genome assembly GCA_027478445.1 of Coemansia asiatica. Classification (NCBI taxonomy): domain Eukaryota; kingdom Fungi; phylum Kickxellomycota; class Kickxellomycetes; order Kickxellales; family Kickxellaceae; genus Coemansia; species Coemansia asiatica. Next base: position 25,715 of record JANBOH010000128.1, on the reverse strand, counting down.
TTGGTATCGGAACAAATTTTACTAATGACTTTACATGCGCATCGGCTCCCTTGATTCAAAGCAAGGCTGCAAACATTGTTATCAAGCTTTTCAGATGCAACGCTAAATATTGCATCAAGCTGAGTGATGTTGCTTCCAAGCATACTGGAAACGCAAACGAGCTTGAGCGTGCGCAATCTGAGCTCCTTAATGCTGGGCTTCTTGCTATGTAGTAAAGTGTTTGTCCCTGATTTCTCCACATTTTCAATTAATTTTTTTCTTTTGGAGCAGTAATCACTAGTCATTATTTGCAAACCATGAGAAAGGAACAAGAATATAAAAGAAAAAGCAGCAGGGAAAATGTTATTTATTTGAAAAAAGTATATATATTTATGTGGATACTACTATATTTTGTTCACTCCGCAAAAATAAAAAATCGTTTATTTTTTACATCTTTATTTTGTAAATTAAATATACCATTACACTCTTTATCACAAATGGAGACTATGTAAATTCTCTCACGCATAAATATATAAACTATAATTAAAATAAAAAGAATGGAGAATAATTCGTTTCCCTATAGATTTTAAGAAGCTCCATTAATTTCTAAATATTATTTCCATATATGTGAATATTAATGTTTGTCAAGAGAAAAGATAGAATTGATAAAAATATTTGCTAGTAATATAAACGTGGGTTTATATATTGACTGAGCTAATTTAGATATAACAATACAATGTTTAAACTGATGTTTTGAATATATATAAATAAACTATTTAGCGAAAGCACAACCCAATTATTTTATAATCTGTTTTCTATTTAGTTATTCGGCTTTATTTGATTTTTTTGGCATAAACGAAATACATGTTACAATTCCTGATATCATTCTAATTCCTTATAATTGTCATTAAAACTATACTTTTATTTGCATATATAATTTATCTATAAATCAGCCGTTATTAATATTTTGCGTAAAGAATAGCATTTGTAGAAGTAAAAAAGATGGCTGTCAAATCTATTACAACTTATACCCTGGTGGCTGTTGCCATCGCTCAGTCTTTCGTCGCTGGCACTGAATTCAACAACCGTCCTCTCTTCTCAGGCCTCGCCCTTTTTGACGGCAACTATGGCGCTGTGCAGCCTACATACTACCAGCACAGCTCGAGTGCTCCATATGCACCTCAGCCCACTCATCACAGCTCTGCTCACTACGACAGCGGCTACCATGCACCTCAGCCGCAGCCCCACCCTCAACCTCAGCCTCAGCACTGCTCTGCTGGTCCCGCACATAAGCCCTCTTATGCTGCTGGTCCCGCGCCCAAGCCCTCCTATGCTGCTAGCTCTGCACCCAATGTCTACTCTGTCTCGCCAGCACCCTCATACGCTGCTGCATCTGGCCCTTCGTATGGTGCTGCTCCTGCTCCTCAGAACTACTATTCCAAGCCCCAGCCTGCATACAGCTCCAACTCTTCGGAGCCCCCTTATGGCTACGAGAGCGAGCCAGAGTATGAGACAGTCCCCATTCCTGTCCCCACTCCCGCACCTACACATCTGACAAAGTACGAAGCAGTGCCTTATCCAGTGAGTCTGCCTACCGTTTACTCTACTCAGACTGAAACCTGTGTGCCAGATGCATCGACTGTCACCAGCATACACACCGATACCACCTCTATTGTCGTGCCTACCACCGAGACTGACATCTGTTCGACTACCATCTACAGTACCAGACCAACCTACTATACAATGACTGAGTGTCATACCATTACCTATCTTACGCCAACGACCATTCACCACAGCGTGCCAACTTACATTACGTTTACTGAGCCCATTACCGTGACCCAAACCACGCCTACCTCAACCACGATCCATCACAGCATTCCGACCACCACAACGACTACCGAAGTCTATGTGCGTACCACAACTGCTACTGCCACTGCAACTACTACGGCCACGCTTAACAGCTGGACTACCATTACATTCACTCCTCCCCTTAACCCAGTCAACCCTGTTACAATCACATCGCGTACTACTGAAACCGTGGTCAGCCAATCCCACCATACTGTAACTGAGCCTGTGACTCAGATCAAGACCATGTACGCTACTTGTTGGGACACCGTTGTTGAATGCTGCCCTGTGACTGTTTGCCAGCACGTCTGCGATACTTGCTATGAAACCTGCACCAGAACCTGCCTCGACTACTGCATGGTTACCGTCGAGCGCCCAGTTACCGAGGTTGTTCCCAGCCCCGTTTCGGTGACCAACACTGATTACCAGACAGTTACTCTGTGTCAGCCTGTCACTGTTACTAGCCCTCTGACCGAGTATGACACTATCTGCCAGATCGTCACCGTTGACCACACTGCTACTGTTACCAAGCCTGTTCTGGTTGTCCAGAATGTCTGCACCGATACATGCGCGCCTCCGCCACCCCCTCCTGCTCCAGCACCATATGGCCAGGCACCAGCTGCCTTTGGTCTGACCAACAACGTTCTTGCTGACTCCGATCTCAATGCCGGATCCGACACTGAGGAGCTCGATCTTGATGCTGCTGGCGCTCCTGCAAAGAAAACCACTAGACGTGCAGCTGTGCAGCAGAAGAAAGTCAAGGGTTTCGGCAAGGCAAAGCAGGCTGGCAAGGCCGTCGTTGCTCACAAAGCATAGAAATTAATAGTGCCCGAATGACTGCGCATACTTGTCTCCTCTAAATGATTGTTTTACATTGTCTCTATTTATTTTTCCTTACATTTGAATAAGTTTACCCCCCGTTTTTCCTTTTTTTAGTTTAATAAAAGTTTTTAAAAAAGTTTATATATTTTAATAAATATGAAAGAAAAGCAGCAAGGAAAAATGTCTTTTTTTTTACTTAAAACGTTAATGCTCGTTCTTTTAAGAAAAGAGCTTACAAAAATAAAATAAAATTTTGTAAATGCCTAGCTGATATTTAATATTTTAAACTTTTATTTTGGTAACAATAGAAAACACAAGTACGAAAAAAAATGAAAACGAAGGGTAAAACATATATAAAAAACATTTTTTTGGTTTAAAGCTGACAAGAGCTTTTTTTTTTTTAAAAAAAAAATCAGAACTTGCTTACTCAGACTCACCGTCATTGCTGGCAACAACTACTTTTACTGCAGGAGTTACCATTTTGGTGACCATGACAGTAGATGGCTGAGGTGCAACGCTGCTGGCAGGCGCAGGCATCATTGTTGGCTGGGGAACACCGATAACCATGATGCTTGGGCAAGCGGACACGGGGCTTTCAGTGGCTACAAGTGGAAGATCCTTTCTAAAAGAGCAAGCCTCTGTGGCATAGCTGAGCGGGTCAAGCTCATTGACTGCGCGAGGAATGCCTCCTGACGAAGCGGCACTAGCTGTTGCACTAGAGGCATCCCGTGCTAGCGCAGAATCTGCATGCATGTTGACAAAGTTAAAGGGTCTGGTCTGCGAATCGTAGCCATAGTGGCCATGCTCATAGTCGCCATCGCCCTGATGCTCAGAATAGCGGACGTTATATGCTCCATTGGTGTATGAGTGCGGCTCGCTGTTGTAACTGTAATAGTCGGATCCCTCTGATGCCTGGTAAATCGTTGGGCTGTTGCCATCATAATGCAACTTCCAATCGCCATAGCTGCTGCTGCTGGAGTCGTGAGAGTCATCGTTGTACGATCCATGGCCATGTGTATAATAGTTGCTGCTTGAGCCTGTATCAGAATACGAATCGTATGTATGATAAGGCGACGTCTGAGTGGTCTCATAGCTGACACCGTCGTTGTACGTATGGCCATACTTTCCGCTGCCGCCGCCCATGCTATAACCAGAGTCGGATGACTCGGCCGTTCCTGAATGTTGCGGGTCTTCGCCATAGCTTGACTGCGACTGGTCTCTGAAATAGTCATCGTGAGCTACTTCATCATGAATAATGGTTCTTCCGCTGAGATGGAGTTCCGATGACGCTTGTAGCGCTGCCTCAGCAGATGCCTCTGCCCTTATTTCAGACAACACCGCTTCGCGTGCTTCTGCGGATGCCTCAGCGCGAGCCTTGGATGCCTCTTCCTTGAGATTAGCAGGATTGCCTCTTAGACGTGAACCGGGAGCATGCGCAAAAGAGGGTTCTGCCTCGCTGCCGACAAGCGCAGATACAGCAGAGTCAACTTCTGAAATACCATCGACCGTGGCTGCATCATCTGCTACGCTAGCAGTTGCATGGAAACGACCAGAAAGGGCACCGGCAGCATCTATATTGGCAACTGAGGCCATATCGGAGTCTGCACCAACACCAGCATCTGCGCCAACACCAGCACCAGCAGTAGCATCAGCGGCGGCTGCTATGCTTTTGCGTGAGACTGCTTTCTTGTTGCCTGCCTTCCCCGCATTCTTTCCCTTTGCAGCCGATTTTGCGCTGGCAGGAGCATTTACAGAACCGACATCGTCTTCGGTGGTATCAACGGTTGAGTCAGCAAGGGCATCAATAGAATCGGTAGTGGAGTCCTCGGCTGCCTCGCTTACCGTTTTAGCCTTGCGGCCTACACCATGATGGCTAGTGCTACGGCCGGTAGTCTTGGCCGAGCGGCGTACAGTGGAAGCCGTGTTTATATCGTCAATTCCCACTGCCAAAGCTGCTGAAAGACCAGCGTCTGTAGCAGCTTCTTCGTCATCCGCTGCAACTGTTGAATCTGTAGCAGCAGCAGCAGCAGCAGCGGGCGTAGCTGCCGCAGCAACTTGTGTCAAAAGATCATTAAGCTGCGAATCGGCTGAGATAATGACCGGCGCAGCATTAGGATTGGTGCCAAGGATCATTGCAGTTGGGATTGCGCCAGCTACAGCTGGTGCAGCAGGTGCAACGACTGCACCGACAGCAGCAGGATACAGCTGTTGCTGCGCGAACGTTGATGGCGCAGTTAGCTGTTCTGCTGCAGCTGCGCCTACCGCTGGTGCTGCTGGCGCGCCAGCTGCTACCCCTGCACCTACAGCAGCACTACCTAGAACTGCGGGCTGACTGGCAGTAAGATCGGTATATGCTAGCTGCGCCGCTGCTGGTGCTGCCAATGCAACTGGCGCTGCTGCAGCGACTGGTGCTACTGCCGGCGCAGGTGGAGGCGCGGCTGTGACTACTGCTGGAGTGGCAGCGACAGTGGTGGTTACTGGCACTGCAGAAGAGACGGCTGATGCTGCTGCTGTGACTGTGACAGTTGCTGGCGATGCGGATGTGGTTGAAGCCAAAGCCGCTGAAGAAGAAGAGGCTGATGCTGCTGCTGCGGATGCTGCAGACGAAGCGGAAGTAACGGGTACAACAGAAGCTAGCGATACACTGGTAGCCTGGGACATCGCAGTGGCGACTGGGGCAAACGATATAGCCTGGACAACAGTGACTGCTGCAGCTGAAGCAGCAGGTTGAGCCTGAACAACAACCTGGGCTGGATCAACAATGCGCTGAAAAGCGCCGACTCCTCCTAGCCCAGGAGAAAGCATGAGTTGCGGCGTCACAGGTGCTTGCTGGACCTGCAAAAAGCCTAGAGAAGATCCGCGAATGCTTGGAGCAGATGTGTCCAAAAGCACAGTTGGGGGCTGGACCACCTGTCCGGCAGCAAAGCCAACATTAGCATTGGCAGCTGCAGCAACAGCGGCTGCAGTCGAATCGTCTGTAACCAAGACATCTGCCGTAGTTGTGTGGGCCGGTGTTTCTTCAGCGACAACTAGCGGCTGGTCGCCAATAACCATTCCGCGCTTGCCAAATCCGCTGTTTATTTGTTGGACATTGCCAGTTGCCTGAGCATATGTCGTCAGCGCTACAATCAGAACTGACACGCTGAGCTGTAGCTTCATCTGATTATCACCAGGCTTTGTTCAACTAAAAAAATAAATTAATTAAAAATGATTATGTAATCTGAACAACAAATAATAATGTAAACCGTCCTTTTTTTCTAAAAATATCTTCAAAAATTAAAAATAAGCAAACAAACTTTTTTAAAATGTAAATATTTAGTTAAGATAAAAACACGTAAAAATTTTAAGCAATTCTTTTCATAGAAATTAAAGAAAACAGAAAAGGAACATCGCAAAAAAAGTGACTGTATCGAAAAAAAGATGTCCAAATTATGACAATGATATGCAAAGTTAAAAGGATATATTTTGACATATATGAAACAATGCTTTTTTTTAAAAAAAAAAAGCTAATGGCTGGATACGTTTTCCCCAGGCCCCCAGAAATCTCAAACTATCACGACTGCACTTAAAAATAGGAATATAATACTAGAATAGGGACCGTGGAGCAGTATCCTCTCTTCTTTTATTGTTGCAATACTATGGTTAGGAAATTATCTCCAGTTTTTCCTTTTGTTTTTAAAATGCTGTTTTTGTTCTTGGATAATTTTAGGTACAATGTTTGGTATGCTAATTCACAAGTACGATTCTTTCCATGAAAAAAAAGTCTTTCGAGACAATTTACTGCTCGATTTTAGGTTTGTATTTTTTTGCGAATTGAGCTTTGGCTAGAATCCCACATTTAAATATTAGAATAATCAGTTTGCTTTGTTACTGTTTTTCTTTCTTTTTTTGAACAAAGTAAAAAAGGGAGGAGCTCAAAAATGTTCTATTTATATTGACGGGAAAACAAAAAACTCATATATTTGGACCTTTTGTTTCTGATTCTCATAGTAAAAATTAAGGTCAGCAGTCTGTGGAAATGCGGGGACAGGTAGAGGAAAAATAAAGACTGCTGTAATTTATTTTGAAAAAGGAAAAATGTAGAATAAAAAAATCAAAATACAATATAAAAACATAAATCTTAAAACTTTAGAATACTAATGTTTTTTACCTCGCTACGAAAACTAAATAAATGAAATAAATAATATATGAAACATCATGAAAAAGAAAGATAAAAGAAAAGTTAATATAGAAAAATAAAATTATTGTAAAAATGCGGCAATGTGCATTAACAAGGATACGATTGCTTGCTTATCTTCCATTCCTTGATACTAGCCAATGCTGCTGCTATTCGTATCGTCTTCAATAATCATCTCGAATTTCGAACCCTGGTCATCAGTATTATCAGTGAAAGCTCTGGCACTGGTACTGATGCTCATGCTTGCGTTGATTTGATTTGTATCGGCAGCTGTGCTACTTTCAGAGTCAGAAATCGTAGTCCGTGTGCCTTCAACCCCGTCTATTGCAATAAACGAGCCGTCAGTTGCGCTTATCTGTGAGAGCATGTTGTGAGACGGATTTTCCGAAGATGTCTCGTCATCGCTACTATCACTGTCGCTGTCCACTGCCATCAACGTCGAACCGCGGTGCTTGTTTTTACTCTTCCCCTTGATCGCGCCTCTGAATCTGTTTTGGACTTTGCCTTTTGGGAAGTCCTTCACAAAGTCCACATGCCTGCCCTTGTTTTTGATTGACGCACCGACAATCTTGATATGAGCACGGAATCTGTCGCGGTTTCGATTCCTGTTCATCTCGATACCCAGCCGGCTTTCAAGCTCCTTTTCCAGGTCCTGGGGCTCACCCTGTACGTCAGATCCTGCGTCTTCTGAGTCGCTATTCTCCTCGTTATCACCGTCGTCATCGCTGTCGCTGTCGTGATCTTTTCTGTTGCCTTTGCCGCTTGAGCCCGGTCCACCTGCAGCCAAGGGCTTTCCATCAATCGATATAGCGCTCGGAGGAATGTGGAATACATCCTGAAGGATACTTGCTATGCCGCTGGCATTAATTCCGCCATTTGGTCCATTTGGTCTATTAGCGGAATCAGCGTGCGGTGTAGGCGTCTCTCTTCTTGTACCATCGGTTATAAAAGGAATTATTGGCGTATAGATAGCCGTGTTAGTGTCTTGCATGATCAGCGGAACAATTGAGTTAGGCGGCAATGAGGCCAAGGTTGGCGGAGACGCTCGGGTGTTTACTGGTGGCATTATATTGAACGGAGAAGATGATATAGGCATGGCAGGTGGGCGAGCAGCTGTGGGGTTCTGCAGTACCAATGCTGGATTAATCTCGGACGCAACCTGCTGTATGCTCAGTAAAGATCCAATGAGGTCACTCGCTTGAAGCTGAGGAAGCGGCAAGGGCTGGGGAACAGGTGCATGGGCCTGAGAGACATCCATAGACACGCTTGGCCAAGGCGCTATTTGTGGTGGTCTGGGGTAATCGGGCAATCCATATGGTTTAAATGGTCTGATCGGAGGCTGTGGCCCAGGCCTTAATGAGGGTGGAGATTGAGTTGGAAGAGATGGGGGTGGCGGTTGCAACTGAAATGACTGCCCCGTATGAGATGGCGGTGGAGGCTGTGGTGTCGTTGGCTGAACAGGAGGACCTGTGTGAGATGGTGGCGGGGGCTGTGGTGTTGTTGGCTGAAGAGGAGGGCCCGTCAGGGAAGGCGGTGGTGGTTGTGGCGTAGGTGTTGGGCGTACAGGTGGATGCGCAGGTGGCATTGGTGATTCTAAGGAAAATGATAACTGTGGCCCAGGATATGGAATTGCAGCCAGCTGAGGAACAGAAAATACAGGGCCAGATGGCGCTGATGGCAGCATAGGTTGGTCAAAAGCCGCCAGATCATATACGCCCGACGAGGATAGAAGAAGCTGCGAAGCTAGCGAAGCCAGATTTGTCATGCGCAAAATCCCAGCTAGATCGTAGTCGTCAATGGTGATTTCATGTCTTTGCCGACTATTGGCTCTGTTTTTGTTGGCTGCGCGGGTGACTATAGACTGCGTGAACTCTTGATCATCGGTGGCTGCCGCAGTAACCCAGGGTGTGGCCATTTCAAGCGCTAGTCTGCCAAGAGCCTTTCTAGTGGCAACGTCTGGCGTTCCAAAAATTGGAATTGGCTTGGTAGTCGAGACTAGTAGCTTTGCCTTTTCCGCCGTAGTTGTCACCGTAGTTGTAGCCGTTGCTGTTATCGCTGCCGCTCCCATCGCTGCTGCAGCTGCTGCTGCTGCTGCTGCTGCTGATGTTGTCGGCGTTTCGGGCGTTGTATTACCCTGGGCGGTTGATAAAGAGGAAAAGTCGCTGTTATCAACTGTCAAAAAGAACGAGTCTTTAGCAATACCTGCATTGTCCTCGGATAGATCTAGCGCCTGGGTTTCGGATGCGGATGCAGATGTAGATGCAGTTGTAGTCTCGGCATTAGGATCAATGGAAAGGACGGTGGCTACGCTTAATACATTAGGATCCTCGGTTATCTTTATGGCAAACGTGGGAAGCACAATATTGACGGAAATTACACGAGGCTCAGACGAGGTAGGAATAGTTGTTTGCATACGATCCTCAGCTGCAGGGGTCACAGATAACGATAACGAGCTTAGTATACTCTCAAGGGGAACCTGTGCAAATCTATTGTTGTGAAACCCAAGATCTGTCTGGCCCAGTTCATCCTGAGATTTAAAAGCAGAGCGCGCACCCAAGAGCACAGATATGCCCGATGAAGAGCTCGATGTGTCTGTCTCGGTTGAGGAAGCGGAAGACGAGCTGGCTACTAGGTCCTTTGGATAAACACATTTAATGCTCTCGTACTGATCAATGGTCTGATAGCATTTAGTGCCCATCAAGCATTTAAATACAGCGCTCTTGCCATTTATTTGCTCCACATAAAGATCGCTGGTTCCATTGGGGTAAAGACAGCGGAAACGTGTTTCTGACGGAGTAGAAATAGAAGAGGAAATAGACGACAATGACAATGACGATGATGAAGCGGGTGTTGTCGGAGACGAATACCCAGAAGTCTGTGTTGGCGCTGCTTTAATCGAGGTCTGCAGAGAAGACAGATGCGAGGATGTCGAATATGAGATTGGATCCGAGGCAGACAAGATGTCATTAGTTGTCGATGTGCTCAATAGGCTATTTGATGAAGCTACAGCAATAGTATAATCTGAAGATGACTCTGATGGATCCCAATGTGTGAGCTTTATGCTTGAAGACATTGCTTCAGATGCCAAAAACATGGCAATTGCTAGCGTACTAGTTAATGCACGCATTCTGAAAAAAAAAGGAAAAAGATGGAAAACTATATGTTTTTAATTTGGTAATATTCTGGGTTTGAAATAAATAAGAATGAATAGACAAAGAGAAAAAAAGAAATATAAGATGTGTAAAGACCAATCTTTTTGTTTGTGCTCTCTTGTCCCTTTTCCATTGAGCGCGTATAATAACTTCAACAGATAATACTGTCTTCAGCTCGTCGTCTTTCTTTTCTGCACATGGTAAATTCTGGCATCGTACGACATCTTTTGTGTCTAAATAAAAACATCAACCATGTTATTTTCTGATCAACTTTTTTTTGTGTATTGATAGTGATCCAAGAATTTAACATGACTTAAAATAGACATTATCTGACAATCATATTAATTAAGAGGGGTCTATATATCCATTTGTATTGTATCTTGAAAGGGTGATAGCAGTAATAAGTAGTTTATTTTTTATTTCAAGGGGGTACCATCTAGCGATGTGGAGTGAAAAAAAAGTGCTGAGAAATACACACCAAATGATTGCTTGGAAAAAGGATGAATAGAAACAGTAAAAATTGGATGTGCAAACATTTAAAATACTAAACATTCTTTTGTTCGCTCCATTTAGGAATATTCAAAATCTTGCAGTAGAAAAAATTATGGTAAAGAAATTATTTTAACTCTTGTCTTTATCCAGATACTCTGCTACGCCGCTTCTATCTCTGGGAGCCGAATTCGAGCTTGCAATATTATCTAGAACATAGGCTGAATCCAAACCACCTTCTCTAAAAGGCTTTCTCTTTTCTTCGCCCAGAACCACTATTAAATTAAGAAATTACAAAGTAAAAAGGAAAGGGGTTTTTAACGTTTTAGTAGTCAGCCAATTAAGCAGTAAAAATAATAGGTCAATATAAATGAAATAGTCACTAACAACATTGAAAAATAAGAATAAATTTGCTCTACCATTTTCAGTAATGTGAGTTGTAAAGTTAGATAGCTGAGCCGATCGATGGATTTATAACTTACAGCGCTTATAAACAATGTTTGAATAGACAACAACCAGAGGAATGGTGACAATGATGACTGTCCAGCATAATTGACGCTTGGACATGCCAGAAAACTTGTCCCTGGGCACAGTCTTCATGCGCGGAAGATTGGGATCGCCAAACTTGTAAGCACGTCTGTGCTGAGCAAAAAGCTGTCTACTAAATAGCATGGGTTGATAACGTTTATTTTCGATCTGTGTAGAGACAGACAGCTGGGATACTTTTTTTTTACAAAAAATATAAAAAAATTCTGTGAAATCAACAATCAAACAAGAGAAAATCTTAATCAGCTATCGAGTATGAAATAGAGTAGATAAAGGAAAGGAGAAATTTTTATAAAGCTATTTGTCACTTTTTATGATCAAGACTCTAGCAGTTATGGTGATATCCGTCTATCGTCATATTAATCGTTTTTTGGAGGCGTTTTTAGATTTATTTCGAAAAAGACAAGGAGAAATGTTTATTGTTGTGACCGATATACAATCCGTTTTAGAAGGCCTCAACAGGAGCAGCCTCAGCAGCAGGAGCAGCGGCCTCAGCGACAGGGGCAGTCTCGGCAGCGGGGATCTTGGACTCGGAGACGGGGCCATCGACAACGGCCTCTTCCTTGTCGTTGCTGAGGATGGTAACAAGGTCGGGCAGAGGCTTCTTAGGGCCAAGACGACCAGTGGGGTCCCATTCAAGCATGATCTTGACCTTGATACCAAGGACACCCTGCTTCATCTCGACGTGGCGGACAGCCTGGTCGATGAACTCGCGGGCAGGGTTACCCGAGTGGACCATGAAGCCCTCGTTGAACTTCATAGCCTTGGCACGAGCAGCGCGCAGCTTGCCCGAGACAATGACCTCGCAACCCTTGGCGCCAGACTCCATAACATAGCGGACGACAGAGTAGGCAGCGCGGCGAACAGCGAGACCCTGGAGAAGCTTGAACTTGAGCGACTCGCACTGGGCAACAGCGCACAGACCACGAGCAGCGACCTTCTCGGCGTACAGCTCAACGGTGCCCTCGGGGAAGTTAAAGCGCTTCTGGACAATGGTGGTCAGCTCGCGAATGCGACGACCCTTGAAGCCAAGGACCTCCTGGGTGTGGGTCGCACGGATGATAATCTCGGTGCGGGCGGGGGTAACACGGACCTCGCAGCCCGAGTAGCCCTCGGCGGCCAGCTCGCGCTGGAAGAACTCGTTAAGCTCAGCGTAGAAGACGCCGTCAGCAACAAACTATAGCAGGCAAAAAAAACAATTCGTCGGCGCAAATCAAAAGGAAATTAAATTAGCAAAGCGTCTATATAGCAAGATAATGACTACAAAGAGTACAACAATAAAGGAAGCTGTTATAATGCTCAGACAAAAACTAGAAGCATTATTGCAAGGATCGCGTGCCATAACTAGCCAAAAGTATTGCTATGCTATAACAGGGGGAGGTAGATAATGACAGCAACTGGGCGGTGCTTTGTTGATATGATCTGACCCTCTGAAGATTCGAGCAATACAACAATAATAAAAAAGAGAGCAAGAAGAGAAGATATCGGGTAAATAGCCGCTTGCAAGAAAATGCGAGCAAAAAAAAACATAAGAGAATATAATATGGCCCTGTGCTCAGAAATGAATTACTTTCACTACGCCGAAACCAATACACCACTTTCTTCAAAAGAAAAAAGTGGATTTCGGTTAAACGGAATTCAAATGAGAGGTGTCAGAAAGAAAACAAATGATTCATCATAGCAGCCAAATTAAGACGGTCCTTCTATGAACACTGGAGCAATACAAAAAAGTATAAAGCCACCTCGATAAATTGCTCTTCTTGCTCGCTGGCTTATTTGCATATGTACATATATGTTGGATTTGATTTGAAAAACATAGAATTCTGGCTGATCGATATTGGGGTTTTTGCTGCTGCTGCTGCTGTCGCTGTTGTCCACTGCCGCTTGGAAGAAAGAAATACGAATAAGCTGAAATGCTAGTGGGATTTCGACCTTAGCCAGGAAAAACGAAATCATAGACATTCAAAACAATTGTCCACAAATTCGAAATTCTGATTTCCTGAGGGAAACCCACTAGCCCCAAAAAATCTGCTCAATGCGTATCCATCAAAAAAGCAGCAGACGTATCCTGTGCATAGCCCCATCGACAGCTAGATTAACTCGTGTTGCATCCATTGCCACCATTAATTTGCGAATCCGTTAAATTATTTGACTAATATCCATTTATCAACAAACACCACCCCCAGTTGCAACGCAAAAATCCTGGCAACGCATATCCATTAGCTGTCTGCGCGTCTTTTTGAAATTCAATAGATTCGTCGATATTTGCCTTCTGTTTCTTGGACACCATGGTTGAATATAAGTTGCAGAGAGAAAGAGGTTGAATCTGCCAGAATATCTGCCTTTTGCACTCTTTTTCTCGAATATCACAATGTGCTGATTGATGGGCAGGGGTGACAAGGCATTTCTCGCTTCTATTTTTTACCACTTAATTTTTTTTGTTAGCTCAGTAATAATAAATGCTCTCTAGATATTGATCTTTTGATTCTTTGATCAATGTGATACTTGGATTCATCGATTTGTCATCACAACTTCGTGGCTCTCCTTTTTTTCTCCACTTTTTTATTAAGCAATTAGACTTTTGAAAAGAAGTTTATTATAATTTAAAAATGTCGTTTTCTGGTGGACTTCGCCTTACAGACCTCAATGACTATATAACGCCAGGCCAGGAATGCATCAAGCCTGTAGAAATAAAAAAGACAGGCCGCTCGGACGGCTCTCAGATCAAGGTAGGAACCGAAGGAGACTACTACGAGGTTAGCAAGGATGGCGAAGAGACAAAGCTTGAAAAGGCGCGTATTACGCTTAACGACTGTCTAGCATGCAGCGGCTGCGTGACATCGGCAGAAACTGTTTTGATCACTATGCAATCGCATCATGAGCTGCTGTCGATCCTTGAGGAAAACCGTCGGCTCCATAGCTCTGGCCAGGGCGCCCAGGCTAAGCATGTAGTGGTCACAGTTTCTCCACAGACACGCGCATCTCTAGCAGTCAAGTATAAGCTGTCGACTACTAGCGTTGCTAGGCGGATGACGGGTATTCTCAAGCAAATGGGCGTCGACCATGTTTTTGACTCAGCATTCACTCGCGATCTGACACTTGTCGAGTCCGCACGCGAGTTTGTGCAGCGCTACAATTCTTCAGAGGGTCAAGTTGGAGACGGAAAGAGCCTGCCTGTGCTTGCTAGTTGGTGTCCTGGCTGGGTTTGCTATGCTGAGAAGACGCATTCCGAGGTGCTTCCCTGGATGAGCACTACGAAATCGCCACAGCAGACAATGGGCTCTGTTGTCAAGGATTATATGGCAAAAAAGTTAGCTATCTCTCCGGATCACATATACCATGTCGCTATCATGATGTGCTATGATAAAAAGCTAGAGGCTTCTAGAGATGACTTTTACAGTGACATCTACAAGACCCGCGATGTCGACTGCGTGGTTACTACAGGAGAATTCGACCGTATGATGTCAGAGACAGGTGTCTCGTTTGTCGAAGTGGCAGAGTCAGAATCTCTCGACTCTCTGTTTAAGTTGGATGCTGCTAATGGACATTTGCTTTCATCTGCTGGCACATCTGCTGGGGGCGGACTAGAGTATGTCATGTCTTATGCTGCGCGGGCGCTTTTTGGCATCGAGGTCACTGCTGATCAGATTGCAGCTGTTGGAAGAGGCGAGAGCCAGCATCCGCTTGTCCAGATCAAAGCTGTGCGGAACCAGTCAGATCACCGAGAGTTTGCTCTTCTCGATCCGTCTACTGGACAGCCCCGGCTTCAGTTTGCAGCTGTTTATGGCTTCCGCCATCTGCAGAACCTAGTGCGCAAGCTTAAATCAGGCCGCTCTATCTATCATTATGTCGAAGTAGCTGCTTGTCCAAGCGCCTGCTCTAATGGTGGAGGCCAGATTCAGCCTGAGGACCCGAGTCCCAGCGCTAAAAAGCAGTGGGTCTCTGAAACCGAACGTTTATACACGACCAGTGAGATGAACCAGCTTCCTGAGCAAAATCTAGGGCTTAATGAGCTGATATACGACTGGTTTGGCCCTGAGGGCCTTGACTCAGAGCTAGCTAAAAAAATACTACATACGCAGTTCCATGGCGTCGTTGCAAAGGCTAATCCATTGGGCGTAAGTTGGTAATTGGTAGAGTAAATTTTATTTGACTTGATTTTTTTAAATAAAAAATACTGCTTCCGAAATGCGTTTTTATTATTATTGCGCAAAAAAATGCTTGTGCACTGTATCTGATCATAATTATAATCATATGGTAAAAGTGTTGACATGTGTGTATATAAACAATGGCCAGCATGCACTCCTTATCTTTGGCCCGTCGCAAAAAAAAAAAAAAAAAAAAACTCCGATGTCGCTATTTGTAGAGTATTATGCAAATTATACGCAGTGTTGAATATGTGGTGAATCGCGGGTATGCGAATGCTTGTTGCTCAGGGGGTAAATGCTTTTTTTTCAAACCTCTTTTGATCGACCGAGATAAGACACTATTTTTTTTATACGCACATGCTATATTGAAGATGAGAGAAAGCCACTTCAATTTCCAGCCACATTGTGTATCACTTCAAAACAATAAAATTTTTTTTTTTACAATCAGATGGGAAAATCAGAAAAGGTACACCCACCTGGAAATCTCCAGTCAAGTGTATGACTTGTTTTCAGGTCTTGTGTGAGCGTTTGCCCTCTTATCGATCGACTTTTTTCCCACTCATCTATCGTCCCCTTTGTTTTGCCAAGTTGAAAAAAGGGGGAAATCTTGATGGGTTGCAGGATATCAAAAAGTGCCTATTTTATTTTTAAAACGCCTTTTGTGGTCAAGCGACAATTTCTCTGTTTGCTGGTTGGCTGGGTCGGTATTGTTTTTATGTACTGCGTTTCAGGATGTAAGAAAGAAAGATATCAGAGAAAGAAGGAAAATGATGAAGCAGCGTGGCATCTTTATTACTAAACAGCGTGTTTTTTAGTGACAGTGGGGGAAGGAGAGGCGAAAGACCAAGAAAACTAAAAATAAAGCCAGCCAATAGATTGCTGGCAGATAGGCTATATGACCAACAAACACCGCAGTTTTAATTGCAAATGCTAGTAATAATTGTTCTTTGTTGTCATAAGCTAAAGCTGTAAGCTTTTTTGTAGGATTGTGCTGTCTCTCAGGCCAGATCATTTCTTTTTAATTCATATTCTTAACAAGCTGAAATTTAACTAAGTTCTCTGGTTTAAAATTTCTCGCTTTCGTGGATATAAAAAGGCAGCCGATAGCTGTTCAAGTTTATCTTTTTTTGGGTGTTATACTATCAACATCGCTTTTTTTCTTTGGTTCATCCAAAACCGCATTACTTATTTTTTACTTTCTACGTCAAATAAACACGGATATCTGCTCAATAATTGCATATTTTTAACAATGACCACCACAACAGCTTCTCTGATAGGCACAGGATCTGAGCAGCCTGCTCTGACTGCGCTGCCCAAAACTGGTTCTTCTTCGTCGCTGGCATCGCTACTAAGCAGCGAGCACGACGCTTCAACGAGCTCTACACTATGCGAGCCAATGGAAAAGTCTATCAACGATGGCGATTGCCTAGGATGCGGCATGCACAGTCGTGAGATTGCGTTTGTAGACCTCGAGCCTACTGAGCTGAACATTTGCTCTGCTTTGGGCGAGCGCGACTCAAGGACTATCGAGTGCCTGCGCATCAACGGCTGCAGAATGGATAGCTCGGCCCTTTCGCTGCTTGTTGAGGAGCTCTGCCATTTGGAGCTTCTAAACCTACACACGATTGACTTTTCAAAGAACCAACTCAGTGGATCTCTGGCTGGTAAGTCTCTTGCAAAGCTTCTAGGCAATGCGCCCTTAGTTCGCACTTTGTCGCTTGGGTGGAACAATTTGTCTTTAGGTGATCTCAGGGACTTGTCCCAGTCATCGTTGGCCAACGTGGCATTTTTGGATCTGCGCTCGAACCCGCTTCTCGTACCTACGCGCAAATCATCAGCAAAGTGCACTTCAAAAAAAGCCAGCTCCCGCAGATCCAGTGTCACAATCGAAGACAACGGCAGCGACAACAACGATGATATGGCTTGGTTATATGCGCTTGTCGAGTCAATGCCCGCGCTTACACACGTTTTGCTTGCACAGGCCAGCATTGCAGACAAGGCGCTCATTGTTCTTTTGGATGCGCTTACTCGCCCTGGCACAAGCATTGAATATATTGGCTTGGAGTGGCTAAGCCTGGGCAGCCGCCTTGCTTCGCTCAGCGCTATATTCAAAAACATTGTATCTTCGAGACAAAACTTTACATCGTCGACTTTGCATCTCAATCTAGCTGCAAACAACCTTGGCGACTCTGGAATCGATGTTATTGCAAGCTCTGGTGCCACAATGGCATCGCTCACACTTGCATGCAACTTTATAACCGAGAAAGGTACTGCTATGCTAGCAAAATGGCTTCCAAAGTCTGGATTGACATCTTTAGACCTTTCGGACAACCACTTTGGCGATCAGGGCATTGCATCTTTGGTATCGATCCACAGCGACATAATGCTTGATGCCCATTATACTCAGATCAGATCACTTGGACTCAACAGCTGTTGTTTGAGCGACGCTTCTCTTCGTACTGTTTCCGACGCGCTTTCTTATAACTGGGCACCACTCGAGTCTCTTCGTATTCTGCGCAACAACCGCATGTCCTCATGTGCCAAAATTTCCATGTAATTTTCTACCTTTGATTGTTTAAAGCACCAAGAGACCACCCCTTTAATTTCCAATTTTGTCAGCAAATATAATATATGTTTCAAAAGTATCCTCATTATTCTTTTTAAAAGGCAGTTTGATTTGAACTCTTGTTTTCTTGCTAATTAACTTTTCATAATTTTACGGAAATATATGTATATGTATATATATATATATATATTACTAAAATAGTACAGAATAAAATGACTAAAGAGTAATAATTAACTAGCAAGCCTAGAAAGGCGGCAGAAACTGGGTTGAAAGCATGTTTGTCATAGAATTTCCTTGATCAGCGTTGTTGCTGTTAATTGCCGGATTGTTGGAGCTACCAGGGATAATAGTGGCAATGTCGCCAGCGTCTGGCCAGTTGCTGGATGACATTGAAATGCCAGCAATCGGGCTACTGGCACTCCCAAACGGCAATACTAGTGGCATAATGGAGTTAGGTGTTCCAGCCATATTTGCTGAGCTTGCTGTGTCACTGTGTGCTACTGCTTGCTGAAGCGGAAACACAGCCCCAGATGACTCCATCGCATTTCCAAATGCAATGGGTGTTACCAGCTGCGGGTTAGGAATGCTGACAGAAAAATGTCTGCTAAGCGCAGTTCCATTTGCAACGCAGGAAACATTCATGCCAGTGTCTGAGTTCATCACTACCTCCCCAAATGCGGGTAAGCCAGTTGTGGAAGCAGAGCTATGAATATGAGCACTTTGCGGCATATTTTCTTGACTCGCTTGCATCGGCCGAAAACAATCTGCTTTGAGGACCATCTGACTATTGTCAAGTGAATGGCGGTGATGGTGTTTCAGAAAATTATGGCCAACTGACAAGTGCGAAAGGTTGTCGTTAGCAGCAACAAGCAGAGGAGATCGTATGCTCTGATTAGGGAAACTCGCCACCTGTGGCGATGAAAACATTGGTGCCTGAATAATAGACGCTGTCTGCCATGTGGGGGATAGTATCTCAGTTGTGCAGTCAACAGAAGCAGCAGAAGCAGCAGCAGCAGCAGCAACGGTAGCAGCAGTAAATATATTGACTGCAGCGCTGCCCTGAGCGGTCATTGTGCTAGTTGCTTCCACACTCAAAGTAGTTGGCATCTCTATCGTCGATATTGCCATTGTCATTTGATGCGTCAAAGACGATGTGTCGCTTGTCGTGCCGACATGCATAGGTAGAGGAGAATGCAAGACTCCATTGCTAGCATTTGAGTCTGGCAAGTGTTGTAGCAGCAGCCCCGCAGGTACCTGTTTCTTAAAAGTAGGATGTAAATTTTCTGGCGCCTTGTCAGATTTTTGCTTTTCCATTAAGCGGGAAAATGTGTCGCCATAGACCTCGCGGACAGCATCAAGCTGCTTGATTATAAAAGATAAAACTACAGACGGCAAGTAAGAAAAATAGTAAACGATTTTTTTTTAAAATTAAATTAGTTTTCAAATTTAAGAAAATTATTGTCATGTATTTTATCTCAAAGATTATAATAAAATAATTTTTCAAGGTGGAAATGTTTATAGCCAGATGTATGTGTCTAATTTTATGTGTCGGTCTGCAAGCCAAAGAAGATCCAGAAACAACGAAAGGCCAATGAGAAAAGGATTATGCAAAGACATCATATTCGAAGAAAAAATTCACCGAAATGCGAAATAAAATATATTGTTGACACCCTTAAATGAGAAGGATTCGCGCTTTTGCAAATTATTTTCTACTTTGCTAAGGAAAATTTTTGCAGGAACAGGTAATAATGTGCACATGCTTGAGGTTGACAGTGAACCATCAAACTTGAACTTCCAATTAAGATAAATTGGTTAATGCATATTCGGGTTTTTAGTATTCAGCCAAATAGAAAAGCGCTATATGGAATTACAAGTTGTCAATTGAATTGGACATGCATGTATGTGATATCCGACAAAAGAGTAAAGCAGCGACAGCCAAGCACATTTTTGGTTTAAAAAAAGAGGAAGGGAGAAGGGGGTGTGCCAGATGGCTGTATGAATTGAATGAATTTTTTTTTTCGTCCGAAAAAAAGTTTGTAATATTAGAGGTTTTTTGATGTAACAACCAACAAAACAAAACATCAATAAAAACCAGTATTACTGACAATTTATGCAAAAAATTATTGCTCTTAGAAAATCAGTGATCAGCTCTTTTTCTTTTCTGGTAATAAACATGAAAAGAGAAGCGGGCGAGCTAGCTTTGAACATTTAGGACGATTATCCAATGTGCCAACAAACAAAATAAGGAAAAACAGGAATACAATTTTACGTATTAATTATTTATGTGCAGATTTGAATACAGCTCAGCAGTAGCAGACGCACACACAAAAATACACATACACAAAAAAGCACCAAAATGCTGGCTCGGTAGAGATATGGAACAGTGTTTTTAAAAAAAGGATTGCATTTTCGTGAAAATATTCAATAAATCCATAGAAAAGACAATATTTGTTTCAGCAATACAGATAATAATAAAGAGCAATGAGTAATCAACTGTTGTGGACAGAAATAAGAGGCATGCGAGTGGTAATCATCTGTCTTTTCAACAACGACCTTGCAGAAAAAAAAGGAAATGTGCATCTGTAAAAGAAAATTTTTATAAAAGGGTAGGTCACCCTACCAAACCCATTGATTGGCCAGAATTAACCAGCAAAAAAGGACAATAGTTTCATACTGCATTTAAAAAAAAGAATGCCAAACAGATACAGAAAACAGATGAAATTTTTGAAAAAAAGGTGCAAAACAAACTGCATTATTGGCAATAAAAAATCCACACTATTGCTGCTGCAAGCAGCACTGCTCGCTAATGCAAGCAAATGTTTATCGGTTAACTGCTTGTTTATGAATAAGTTGCTTTTTTGGGCGCAGTGCAAAAAAAAAATTAAAAAAGAAAATTGGCCGAAGCAGCATTCGCCGGGTGTTTATGGTTTCATTAATATAAAAGAGAAAGTCACGATGCGCGCAAAATATCCTTTTTGTTATGGATTAATAGACGGAGGCTAAATGGCAAATAGTACGATTGAGAGTAAAAAAAATAAACGGCAACAGCAACAGCAACAGCAAACAAGGCAAGATTGGGTGAGATATTCAAGAGAAATTGAAGACAGCGGAAATAGCAAATTATCATTAGAACATCAATATCAAAGTGCGATGGAAAATAATATCAATATTAAAAATGTACTTACCACCTGGACTCAAGCTACCGGCATCATCGAGCAATGTTTGAACTGCATTCATTGAGCTTTTTGAGGCGGGTTTCTCAAATTCACTTTTCTCCTGAAAATGAGCATCTATCTCGTTAAAACGGGATGTCAGGATGCTGTGAGCGTTGCTTTCTGCCAGCATCGCTATTGGAGAATTAAATGTAGACGCTGATGGATGAGCAGGCAGTGTAGAAACAGTACGATTTGAAAACAAGTTATTCTTTGAATCCGCCAATACTCTATCCGCGTTAACAGTCTTTAAAGGCTCAACGGCACCAAGGTTGACCCTGCTTGAGCTTAAATTAATGCTATCTATCGCTGTCCCAGCTTGCAATGCAGCAGACATTGGCATTGTTTGCAGCGGGGTGGGCGCCGGTATTCTTGTTAATGCTGTTGGTTTCAACTTGATTCTGGCTATCAATGGCTGAGCCAATGACGCTCCGCTTGCAGATAAAGCTGGAGTATTCCATTGCATTGTTTTAAATTTTGCCATAGTTGAATCTGCGTTCAAAGAACTTGAGCCCAGATTTTGATGGGTTTTCGATGGCTGAACGCGGGTTATGGAAGACAGAAGCTTTTGATGCCCTCGACGGAATTGTGGATGCTTAAACTCGCAGTAACCATCAGGGTTTTTCTTTTTGCGGCCATCTGTAGTGCGTCGAAATCCATACAAGTGAAACTGGCGTGTAAATGAGAAGAATTTGTCCGTATCAAAATGGTTTTTAAGAACGACACTTTCAACCATTGCGGAGGACTTTATCACGACTGCATCTCCCGCTGTATTCCAATGCAGGCATGTGTAGCTGTTACTTTCGAGGATGCTACAATGTATATAATATGCAGAAATAAAAATAAAAATAAAAATAGGACATCGATGCATTTTAGCAACAGAAAATAAAAAGTAAATATACGACTTTTAGTAAAACGAATAGAAATGCGTAAAACATATGACAAACACGCCCCATGCTTGTATGCCTGTTTTCCACGGGGTTATTCTCATTGTAAAAAAAGAAAGTGAGAAAGTAAGAGAGAGAAAAAGTAAAAAAGGAATAAAGAACACGGAATATGAAAAACATTACTAACGTTTATAGTCATATGGATGCATATAATAACATGACATATATATATATTTTTTTTTTAAAACGAAGAGCTGTTTTTCCGGATTTTTAGGCAAAAAAATAATAGAAAAAAGTCGATGCATTCACAAGAAAAAAAAGCTCGTTTAAATCCTTTGACATTTGTTATTTTAAGATTCCGAGTAAAAGGAATTACAATAATGCAAGTTAGAAGCACGAGAATACGTTTGAACAAAGCATAGGTTTTGTTTCAAGCATGTGAGTGCAAAGGGAATAAACCAATGGCTTAGGTTTTTTGCTATTGTTGAACGAACAAATTAAAAGCATATATCCAGTTTTTTTTTGACAATTAATCGAGACTAACTATTCAACAAAAAAAGAAAAAAGAGCCAATAGCAACAGAAATTACAGAAAAACATATCTATAAACATCTCAACAAATAAAATGATAGATATAATAAAATATCTGGATTAAAGAGATACGCACCTGTAGAGCTTGTATATAAAGTTGTTCTTGTTATCGACCGATATTTGGCGGTTTCCCTTGCGCTTGAACGCATCTAGCTTTGTCTTGGGCATTGTTCGGCTTCGAATATATGCTTTAATCAGCAAATGAAAAAAAGCAAACAGATAATGAGTGGTTATGGCTCAATAATGGAAACTGTTTAATATAAAGGCACAAAATTCAAAGTTGCAAGTACGAATGATATTGCCTGTGGTTTATTAATTAGGAGCAAAGCCACGCGAAGTCAATGTTTAAACCGATATTAGATTTCAAAGTTACTAAAAAAGCCACTTTGACTGCAGACTTGATATGTGTTAAGATGTGAAATAAAATAAACCGACTATTTTAAAAACTGAAAATAAGAGTTATTAGGCGAAGCACATAGGAATTAAGCAGCAGATGCTTTTCAAACTATCTTAAAAAATTGTGAGGTGGAATAAATCGGGGTTGTTTAATTGAAAGTGTAAAAGGACCTAGGTCGCTTCTTTAAATATGTTTTTTTCAGACAAGGCATGTAAATTGTAAAAAGAAAGAATAGATGCAAGAGGGTGCCAGCAGATAGTGGGCAAAGAAACCATTTTGTGTTGATATTTTTGAGGTCAACTGCGTCCACAAGCAGATGTTCCCGGCGCCCTCGCATACGCTACCTATTCAGACATATTGGCTGTTTTCCAAGTGCAGAAGTACGTAAACGAAAAAAGCGCACGCTTGGTTGTAGACAGCGGCACTAAATAAAAAAAACAGCAAATAATGTAGGCTGCTGCGAAGGGACAGACACAAAGGATGCAAATAGGCAAGGGTGGATTTTTTCATTTGTTGTTGTTCGATGGGGGGGGGCGTTGATAATCCGGGTGTCGTGTCTGTCCCCTCCCATTTTTAATATAAGAAATTTGAGTATTGAGAATAAAAGTAAATTTCTTTTTTTTTCTGTCGCCCAATAAAAAAAAAATAAAAAATGATACATTGCTGGTCTCTATCCCTTATTGCCATTAAGTAGAACCTTTTTTTTTGTTGCTGACTTTTATTTCCCAAGGTAAACAATTGTTATGCTCTTTTCTTTTTTCATCTTTTGCTTGCATGTGTCATTTCTTTTACAATTGTAATTTATTAATCGCTTTTTTGTGTCTATGGCTTTAATTATTTTTGACTTTAAAGCGGGGCATAAATATATCCTATAAATTGCACGGCAACTATTTAATCACGCATGCTATTGTTTAAACACTGTTTTAAACCTTTATTAAGGACTGTTGGGACTGGAGATATGCGTGGGTGCTGCCTCTATCCTTACTTCAGTTCATAATAGCTTTGAATAAAAGTGGAATGCGGTTGGGGGAAGATAATTGAGCAACAGCAACAGCAAATACAACAAAGACAACGGACATAATCATAATGCTTTGCGTTTTTTTCAAGCATAATAAAAAATCAAGCTGCTTTTTCATAATATTACTAGAAAACAACCGATAAGAAATTGAAACACTAACATAACTCCAGAATGAGCCATTTTATACAATATTCAATGTATGTAGAATGCTTGTCAAACAAACAAACAAACCAAAAAGACATATATAAAACGATGTGGGAAAAGAGCCAAAATCAAAAATTAGCGCAGCTATTTTGATAGTAGGCATATACGTATACACACTTGCAAAATAAAAAACGCGCAAAATACTAACAGTCTTAGTCATCGTGTTTGTTTAAAGAAAGTCATTCTGTTTTTTTTTTTTGCAAAAACAATTATCTAAAAGTGTTTAAGAAAAATACATTGAGTGAAATTTCCCGCAAAAATATTTATTTTTGTATATTAACGCAATTTACAAAAATTTTTTTTTTTGGATATCACAAACCGAATAACGGCTTTTGAACATAAAAAAATTGTCATTAAACTGACCAATCATTTTTTCCGATTCCACAAGTTGAGCGCAAATCAGCGAGTATTTATCAAAATGGCCGAGTAGTTTATTTGGTCATTTATTTTTTATGCGACAATAAAACAAAAAGGAATTTTAAAAAGATTGACATAAAAGATTAGAACATCTACGAATATCTAAATACTAATTTAAAAAAATAATAAACCTGTTGGTACATGTTTTCGTATGCCCACTACACAATTCTCTTATTGATTGAAGTGAACAGATAGAAGTCATATATCAACAATGATCTTCAGATCCACATTTTTGGTACTAAGATGACCCCTTTGGTAAACGTGTTAAAATAACGGTTTTACTAAGGCAACTATGCTGAAGCGGGATACCGATGCTTGATATATAAAAAATTGGATTCGAGCACATTGAAAAATCTTGTAATCCTGATCATCATATTTCAATTTGATCAATTTTTTTTTACTGGTGAACAAATTTACGACTTTGCATTTGTATGCAGGACTGCATTTAAGTTTGTGCAAAAAGGAGAAATGCAATTGGCATTTTTTCTTTATCAATCTCCATGTATACCAAAAATTCAAATTGAAATGAAAATAAAATAATTTCCAATGCCTTTGCGTTGTTAGCAACGCAGTTTTTTTTCTCCTGACAGGATAATTAAAGCTCCAAAAATAAACATATTTTGTTTATAAAACCCAACTCCTGTTTTTCTCTCTTCATACATGTGTTTTTTTATTTAATCCATTGATGCAAAGCACATAGTAGCATATATAAACACATGTCAGATGCACATTTGCTGATTTATTTGCCTTATTTTTCTATTTAAACAATAACGAAAAAGCCATACTAATCCTCACACCTATTGAAATATGCTTTACATACCCCACAGCCACGGGTGGGGGGGCAGAAATCATACATAATTTTTGAAAAAAAATCGGAATCTTCTATTAAGATCAATCTTTTAGTCTTGGAGTCTTTGCTGTCTCTAGTCTTTGAATCTTTAGACTATAAATCTTTAGAATCTTTCCTTTCTGGTTTATAATTTTTAATACTTGTTTTTATATATTTTTTGCTTTTTTTGGTATTTTATTGAAAAAATTAAAAATTAAAAATAATATGATAATTCTAAACAAATTACTGCCAGCGATGCCTGCTTGGACTAGTCTGTGCTGCTTTCCTGTTACAAAAACCACTTATATATATATTTGCTCCGCGGAGCCAGCTTTTGTTAAAACTTGTAAAATAAACGTCAGATACTGTAGATATGCGATTCAAAAGAAATATCTTGCGGCGTTTTAAAAAAGGAACCGATTATGCTGCCACTAATA